>CAKMJM010000025.1:0-13538 GCA_927399465.1 Sarcophaga caerulescens
AAATCGCTAGCCAGAAGTTACAGAGAAATGGCCAAATAATGTTTTTATTATACGAAGCGTTATAAGACTCAAATAAGTCTTGCTTTTTAAATATAAATGCAAATCTCCATATTCCATATTCTTCCTGAGTGATGTAATAAAATATGTAAATAATGTTGTATTTAAAAAACAATCTTTTTCGGTTTGTTTATCGTCAATAAATCAAAATTTATCTCAAATTCGAGATTTAATGACATCAGTTCCGCATTCTACTTTAGCTTAAGGGGCCATTAGTTCAATCACACAACCACACACACGTGAACTTTTACTTTCAAGAGAAAAGCGTAAAAGTTTTTCTAACTTGACACCACCTCACGATTTGCTGTGTGGTGGTGTGACATGTGGTTTGCGGGCATTTAAAAATCATTTAACACAGATGACTCGAGTTTAAATTTTTAATTTTTCTATTCCTACCACAGAGGATATCAACATGGAATCTGAAAGAGAAAAAAAAAGAGATGAAATACAACAACAACAGTACAAATGCAATAAAACATTTCAAACATGAAATAAATTTTAAAAACGTCTTAGCAGCCATTGTTTAAGAAAATAGAAAACAAAATAGAAAAACAAAAATAATGAGAGAAAAACAAAAAAAAAAAAAAAATAAAATAAAGAAAGGTAAGAAGAAGCAAAACAACAAAAAAAAAAAAAAGAAATCAAAAAGAATTAAATTTTAATGTCTACACGTTTGTCCTCATTCGTTTGCGTAGCCCTGCATAAATTCTTGAGAATTTCTATGAATTTTCTATTCATTGTTGACCTGATAATTTAACGGTTCTTAAATAAAATTATATTTTTATTTACATGTCTATGTATGAATGTATGTATGTATGTGTATGCATGTGCTTATGTAAATGTACGTTTCCATTCGTCTATTTGTCTGTCTGTCAGTCTGTGTGTCTTCATTTTATGTCTGATTGTTTATCTTAAGCAGCCCTAGGAGAGAAGGAGAGCACTTATGAAATCTCTTTTTCTCTATTTTATGTTAATTTTTTTATATTTTATGCGTCTCTAAAGATGCTGTTAAGATCTGTGTCTGTGTAATACACACACTTACACTTACACTTACATACACACACACGAATACGCAAACACATTTTTATACTCTTATTTATATTTGAGTACATGTATAATGTACATTGTATATATTTGTATGGGTGCGGACTTGTTCAAATATTAAAAAACCATGTTTATTTCGTGATGGCAACATTTTATCAGAATAAAAAATTTAGATTTTCTTTCTACAACAGCACAGTGGTGTGTAAAATAATAGCAGCGCATAGTATTTTTAGACTTTGAACACTTAGAAATTTTTTAATGGCAATTTTTTTAATGACGAAATGAAATTTTCTAAAAATAAATTCTTACTATGATACCGAATGAAGGCATATCAAGAATAAAGATTTAATATGGAGTAGGGTTATGAGCTCGAAAAGAAGACTTGAGATGGAACTAAAATGCTGTATGTACAGGAAAGTTTAAACATCAATTTTAACATTAAAAATGCAAAGTTTTCAAAGCATTACCAACAAAATACTTAAAAGCTATTTATCCTCTGAGTTTATGCAAAGTTTCTGAAATAAATCTACAATTGTTCTTAAGTAATAGGAAGGAGCTATAATGTTGAAAAAAGTCTAAAAGTTAAATGATTATTTGTGGCTAGAAAACACGTTGAAAAGCATTTCCTCCAGTGATACCCGGCATTATAGAACTATCGTGGAGGTACATACATACGCCATAGCGTTCTTATAGTCAATTACTGTCAGTAAATATGTGAACATTCCCATTCAATATGTTCTGATACTGAAATTGTAAAGCTATTCAGCCTACAATACATGCAGGCTCTTGCGTCAAGCTCTTTCTTTCCTTAAATCTAAATAAAACAAAGTGTAATATAATCGAAATTTTTTTATGAAATATCACATTTTTCAAATGTTCGCAACGGCTTCATTGGTGGAACACCTCCGAAATGTTCAAATTTCCATGACTTTGGCGCACGATAGTATTTGGCAAACTTACATGTATGTTGGTTATGAGGAACATTGTGGTTAAAACACCAGTTCACATCACATTCACGTGAGATAACCATTCACATCATACAACTTAGGCCAAAAGAATTTGGTAATCACCGTCGTAGTCATCGTAGTTATTAGACGTGAGGCCACAGTTCAAAAAACCAGCTCAGACATTTCCAACAAAACGAAATATGAAAAAATATTTTTTCGGCGGATTCTTCTAAACAGATATCTGGCAAAAACTCTGAGAGTGAATAAAAAATTGCCATGAAAAGTTTCTCAGAAATCTGTCGTCCAAAGTCGACTTTAAACTGTAGGTCCCGACAGTCATGTATAAAAATAACACACACAACATAAATGGCATGAGAAGCTAGGTCGTAATCCTGACTAAAGGGTTGTAATGAAAAATTATGTATGTATGTATGTAATCATCGACCTATAATGCTCACCGTTGCTAGTGATGATCTGGCCGATATCGTTCTAAAAGAAATGTGTACACATGACGCGGCCAAACCAAAATCCAATGTAACTCATGTGAATTGTTATTGTCTAAAAATGTAACATTTTGTTTGATATTTTTTGACCTCTTCATCAAGAATGGATACGTGGTACGTTGCCCGAACATAACACCAACTTTAATAAAACAATTCGATTATTTGCACGTATGGTTGAATGACGTGATTTGGTAAAACAGACTGAATAAATGACCCAAATAAGTTGGCAGTTGTAGCTTCAACAAGTTAGCCGCTACCAGAGATCAGCAACGAGTATTCAAAACGATGAGTAGATTCGAGTCATACTTATTATTTCTGATACTTATAGGCATTCATACTTATTTTAATATGATACTCATACTACTCATACTCAAAGTTGGAAGTACTCGTCGTATTCATACTTAACAATACGCATGATGTTATTGACTTCGACTCGTCTCTACTTAACATTTACACGAAGCACAAAATAAGTATGATTCGCGTACGAACACTACTATACTCACAAGAAGATTGTGTGTATGCTTTGCTTGTTGTCTTTGTCTTTCCTTTCTTCTTTGTTTGTATATGCAACAATAACAAAGGCTGTAAATTTTGATGAATGATTCAAGCCACTCGAATCACTTATAAGTATTATAAGTATTTTTCTAAATTTATGAATCAGAATGAGTAGGCGTATGAATCAAACACATTTCGAATGTTGTGAGTTTGATGTCAACGTTGTACTCATACTCATTGTAACCTATACTTATAAATCAATGCTGTAGCGAGTACGAATGAATCAGAGTAGTTGAATTTCAATTCTGTTGATTCACTCGTACTCAAAATTGCATGAGTGCTTATGAGTAGCGGAAAAACGATTCATTGCTGATCTCTGGCCGCTACCAACTGGCAAAGTTTTGAAGTCCCTGTTGGAAGTGCCATAGTCGCCGTATGTAAGTCGGCTTATTAGACGTAAAGCCAGGGTTCGAGCCCCAGGCCTGACATCAAAACAAAATACAAAAAGTATTTCTTCGGCGATTTCCTGTCAGCAGATTTCTGGCAAAAACTCTGAGAGTAAATAAAATTGCCATGAAAAGTTTCTAAAAAAAAACTGTCATTCGGAGTCGACTTTAAACTGTAGGTCCCGCCACTTATGTATAAAATTAACACACACAACATAAGTGGTGTGAGAAACTAGGTCAATAATCCCGACTGAAGGGTTGTAATGACCAATTATGTATGTATATATGGGCAATTTCGTGTCAAGTGACCCAATTTTTAAAATCGATGTCTTCCGATTTGGATGAAATTTGCACCAAGGTTAGAACTATTGGATAGTTGGCCAGACACAAATTTTCAGCTCTATCAGTCAAGAACTGTCGGAGTTAGAGGGGGTCAAAGTTGGACATTTTGGTCATACAGGGTTTTTTTAAAATGTGTGTAACTTTTCACCTATTGGTCCTAGCAAAAATTTCGATCGAAGGCCAGAAAGTCCAAATGCAGAAGAGGATGATGTTTTTCCACTCGCATCTCTTTAAGTGACCACAAAGCTCTTAAAGGAAAAGAACTAGGCTTTCTTTGAGCAAAAAAAAAACATCCATTAAAAAAAATATAGTGCATATGGTAAAATTTAAAAACTTTGGATTTTGAGTTAAAATATTTTTTTTATAGATATGGCTCTTGCTACTAAGTGCCCACAAAGATCTTAAAGGAAATGGTTTAGGTTTTCTTTTGAGGAAAAATAAAAAAAAACTCCATTTCGAAAAAAAAATGGGGGAAAATGAAAATGGTACATGTGCCAAATATTGAAAAATCTTATTCTTGAGTTAAAAAATAATTTTTTTTGATAGATATCCCACTCACATCCCATTCAGCGATTATGAAGGCCTTAAAGGAAATTTTATAAGCTTTCTTTTAAGCAAAAAAAAAAAAAAAAAAAAGGGCCCAAATTGAAAAAAAATTAAAAAAAAAAATTAATTTAAAAAAAAAAATAAAAAAAAATTTTTTTTTAAAATTAAAAAAATTATTTTTGGAAAGATTGAAGAAATAGCTATCTAATATCCTTTGAAAAATTTTTGCTAGGACCAATAGGTGAAAAGTTACACACATTTTAAAAAAACCCTGTATGACCAAAATGGCCAACTTTGACCCCCTCTAACTCCGACAGTTCTTGACTGATAGAGCTGAAAATTTGTGTCTGGCCAACTATCCAATAGTACTAACCTTGGTGCAAATTTCATCCAAATCGGAAGACATCGATTTTAAAAATTGGGTCACTTGACACGAAATTGCCCATATGTATATATGTTGGAAGTGCCGATAGCAGTTGTTAGAATGATAAAGTTTTCATATATCCTCGTGTAAATGTATTGCGTATTAGTATGGGATATAATAATTATCTGTGTTGCTTATTAAGTCCTTCTATTAATTAAGAGTTGCCAGATCTTTCAAAGGTTTTTCCATAATTTTCACTTTTAATATAGAGCATCAAGGGACTCTGTACGTATTTTCCAGCAGAAGAATTAAGGTCCTCAAATGTCTTAAAGTTGTTCTGTTTCAGACTATGATCCTTTCCATCTATTTTTGGCCAAGAGTTGCTAGTACTAGCAACATAGAAATAGTAATCAAACATATTTTATACTAAGAAAATAGAATTTAAAAGTATTAACAGAAACCGATGACCGGAAATTACTGCAAGAAAATTTATCACAAGCCATGCACTGCTATTTTATTGCATGATCCTGTTCATATAAATTTTTACTCATACCGAACACTTGTATACAAATGTATATACGTACTTGCTCGTATATAAATAAATAACGAAAATTTACATAATCTCAACAAGAACAACATCAGCAGAACCAGTACCTACTGTATAAATAACAACAAAATTTCTATAGAAACTCAGACTCTTGATATCCTACACCAATAAGCGTGGTTAAATGATTTCCAATCATCAAATCGGTCACTTATGCCGATTTCCAATTAGAAAATGTTCATAGAAAATAATTCAACAATTTGTTAAAAATTTTACTTAAACGGTTGACTTTCTCGAATGACTTCTACAAACTGACTTCTGTTGATCTTCTCATTAAATACACGCATCACTGAAACATCAATTCCCATTGGAACGTTATGCCTGAACTATAGTTTCGCTGTGTTAAAACCACTGAACAACTTTTCTATTTTTAAAGAGTTCATACAAATTATTTCACCCCATCGTCGCCAACTCGCGGAGAGTAGAATATCTCGCGTTGAAGTCGCCTAAAGCTACCGCTTTGATATGGAATAATTTCTATGCTTATGCCTCCCAGAGAAGTCCAGAGAAGTATAAATAATGTGTGGAGCATAATTCAGTCGCATGAGAGTTGCTTTCTGCTGAAAAAATATCGCTCTTAAGAAGAAGAATAATTCCTCACTTGTTCTCCAGATTGCAATCATGTGCGATGACAAGAGTGCAGCCAAGTTAAATAAATTTCTATGCAACATTGGACATAGAGCTGTTGGTTGCAGATAGGGATGAGCGATATTTTCAAAACTGTGATTTAATCACGGTGATTGATAATTCACTGGTAACTACAGCTATTGAAATTGCCAAATAACAGTTACTAATAATGTCGTTCTTTCAAAATTGTTACATACTCAAATTTATTTCATTTTATTTTGAGCGAGGCAGAATTACTATTAGATGATGCTGATTATTTACTTTTGTCTTTTATACATGAACTTTCTGTGAAACTTAATTGTCAAACTTTATATAAAAAAAAATTACATTAAAAATAATAACATTGATGACACCACTTTGATTTTGTTTAGTAGTCTTTTCGTAGTGTATCTTGTTGTCTCTTTCTTACGTTATTTTTTTTTTTTTTTTTTTTTTTGTTGGAATAAAAATAAAAAAAAAATTTTGTTTTCTTTTGGAATACTGTGATCAGAATCACTGTTTTAAAGAACAGTGATTAACAAATCACGTTCACTGAGAACAACGTTCTTCAAAAATCACTGGATCGCTCATCTCTAGTTACAGACAAGAATCGAACAAGTCGCAAGTTCCTACATACATAATTGGTCAGATACAACCCTTTAGTTAGAATTCCAACTTAGTTTCTCATACCACTTACGTTGTGTGCATTAATTTTATATTTGAGTGGCAGGACCTACAATTTAAAGTCGACTTCAAATTACAGTTTTATGAGAAACTTTTCATGGAATTTTACAGAGGCAGTTCCCGAAGAAATATTTTTTCGTATTTCGTTTAGTTGGAGATGTCTTACCTGGGGTTTGAACTGAGGCCTCATGTCTAGTAAGACAACACACTACCTACTAGACTGCGGCGACTACTATCATAACTAAACACTCGTTTATACATATAAACTTAGTTTTGTTCCCATTTACTCCCATTTAGTCCTAAACTCTCAAAGAACATGATAATTTCTAAAAAAAAGGTGTAAAGCTGATAAACCCATACCTTTCACAATCACTGTTATTCACGAAGTTAAAGAGGTTATATGATGAGAGAACACCCTATCATCTGCGAACTTTCAGATTTTAACAACCTCTGAGTGATTCTTTCCTCCTTTGGTGAGGCTGTACGTATTGCTCAACATCTATTTGTACAGCCTTTTCAGCCTCCAAATGCCGCCTTATGGACGATAAGAGAATGGTATGTGTTTACTTTGTTTTCTTGCTGGACTTCTCAGGTCTGAAGCCGCACTGACAAAGTCTAAATAGTGCCTTCGTAAGTGGTTTCTGTGTTTAGCACAATGCGCTCGTGATGGGATAGGAGAAGGTATCTTTTAGCAGGATCTCCTGAGTATGAATCAGAGATAAGCAATGAAACGTTTTTTCGGTACTCATAAGCACTCATGCAATTTTAAATATAAGTGTGTCAACAATATTGAAATTTAACTATGTACTCTGATTCATTCATACTCACTACAACGTTGGTTTATAAGTATAGGTTGCAATAAGTATGCGTACAACGGTGACATCAAACTCATACCATTCGAAATATGTTTGCTTCATAAGCGTACTCATTTAGATTCCTAAATTTAGAAAAATATTTATAAATGACTCTAGTGACAAAAATCATTCATCAAAATTTACAAACTTAGTTATTGTTGCATTTACAAAAAAAGAAAAAAGACACATAAGCAAAAAAGACAGAGCAGCAAGCAGAGCAAACACACAACCTTCTAGTAAGTATTTTAGTGTTCGTACGCGATTCATACTTATTTTGTGATTCGTGTATATGTTGAGTTATGGAGAGACGAAATCAACAACATCATACGTGTTGTTAAGTATGAATATGATGAGTAGTTCAAACTTTGAATATGAGTAGAGGTTCCATGATAATAAAATAAGTATGAATGCTTATAAGTACCAGAAATTATGAGTACGATTCGATTTTACTCATCTTTTTGAATACTCATTGCCGATCTCTGGTATGAATATAGAAAATATTGCTTCTTGCCAATCGTCCTCCTTCTATGTATAATGAATACAGTAATATATGTACGTTGGATTTGTATCTGAATAGAGCATCACATAGTCGATTCTTACCGACTTTCATTGATAATCTCTTTCTTATTTCATATCCGATTTGTGGGATTTTTGTAAATATTTCGAAACACTTTTTTTTGTTTTTTTTTATTCTTGTCTTCACATTTTTTCCAATTGATCCATTTTCATTTTGTTTTTTTCTTTCCTTCTTTTAAGATATTTTTTTTCTACTCACTTACCATTTTGCTTTTAATGTGGTTTAAATATGTTAATAAACGCTGCAAAATATGTATATCTGTTCCGTCTGTTGCTACAACAAAACAAAACAAAAACATGGAAACGATTTTTTTACCAACATTACCACCACCAAGACCATATAACCTCATAATGTCAGTTATTGGAGGGGAAATAATGAAAATTTATAATCCATAAAAGGGGAAGGAAATGAAAACAACTTTTCTTTTACGATGCAACTTTTCAGCTTCAGCTGACGTTGCAATAGCATTTACTGCACTTCTGTTGCTGCCGCATTTAACTATAAAGGCAACGACGTGCAGCTAAATGGCTTTGAGTACATCCATCCACAAATTTCTGAATTATAATATCGACTATGAAATACAAGGCGCAGTGTACTACATATACAGTGTTATAAATATGTAGGTATGAATGTATAACCAACCAATTCAATTATAAGCAGAGGAGCTCGTTATGTGCTCATAAGCTACTGAAAGCAAAAAACAACAGCAAAAAACAACAGAAAAAAAGAATCATAATCTTTATAAGCCATTAGCACGCATCTCACATTTCTGGCAAATGAAAAATCAATAGACGCCTTTGTTAACAGATGATGCCAAAAGTATACAAAAAAAAAAAACAAACAAAAAAACACGATGAAATGTTTATTAACGTATTGGAATTAATACTTAAATTTCAAGCTTCTATTCAGTAACAGAACGTATGTATATTCAATGGAAAGATTTTTTTATCATTGATTTACCCTACATTTTCCATATGTAATAAATTAAAACGAAAAAGTGTGTTTTGGGAAATTGTTGCCAGCCAGGAAACAACTTTTTTTTTTCTTTATAACTTTAATATTTTTTTTCTTTTTTTTTTTTTTTGTAATAAAATATCATTGTTTTATAGAAAATGTGTTTGGTTTATAAAAAAGTTCGTAAATTTCTAATAATCATTCTTAAGAGTTGAAGAATTTTTCAAAAACAATCTTAAATATTTCGAATATCAATACAACAGTGTATACATATACATACATATGTACATCGCGAGTCTGTCTACTACCGGGTTGCAATGTTAATGTTTGCTCCATTCATACCACAGATTACCAATGAGTATTCAAAAATATGAGTAGAATCAAATCATACTCATAATAATCTGATACTTATACGTACGGTGACCATTATCTCCATGAGAAAAAAGAGGACAAATATATAAAATTGAAAAACAAACAAAAATTCTCTAATTATAATTAACACTAAACCTACTGATACTTCATGTATTCCTATTCCTACCAAAGGGGGTCAAATGACCCGTCAGCAAAATGTTATATATATTACGATGTCTTGTGAGAAATGTACCAATTAGGCCAATTTGGTACATAAATAAAACAATTTTTTTTAAATACCGACTCAAAATAGTTTATATATTAAACAAACAAACATAATACGAGTACAATACATAAAACAAAAATAATACAAGAAAAAAATTAAATATTCTTCAATTAAATCTCAAATTTAGAAAATAATTAAATAATATGCTAACTTTATTCATGTTCACCGCACTTTTTTATATCACCGAATAGCAAAAATGTTCAAAATCACAAGAAATTACAAATCAGGAAACAGAATCTTTGCATGGGTCAAATGACCCCTTGCGGTATTTGAGGTAGATTACATGTATTTCTCGGTAAAAAAAAAATTAACAAGAGTGGAGTAAATCTTGGAAAACACATTCAATGTATTTTGTAATAAAAGTCGTAAAGGCAAATGGCGTTGTGATAATGTTATTTTCAAGAAATTCTGACAAAAAGTTCAAAATGGGTCATTTGACCTGTCATGGTAGGTTTAGTGTTAATATTTTATATAAAAATTTTTAAAACACAGACATAAATAGGTACAAATAACCCTGCAGGAAATGTCAATAGTGAAACTGTACTGACTTACTATTGACACAGTCACCAGTACTACTGACTTATTATATGACAAGCAATGCTTTTTACTATAGACATTTAACATGTGCGTGTCATTGAAAATCTACTACTGACGTTAGTACTATTGACTAAGTACTTCTTTTGGGACCATATGTAGACATTTCAACCAGTGAATCAATAGTACAATTTAGCAGTTCTAGTCTACACTTTTTGTACTTTTCTGTAGTAAAAGTCTACAATAAAATTTAAATTTTTGTAAATATTTGATATTTTATTAAATATAAAAACTAAAAAGGTACAATTAATTAAGTCTCTCTTATTTATATAGAAACATCAAAATAACGTTTTTATTTTCTTGAAATTAAGTAAAATTATTAATCCTCTTTGGGAGAGTCGTCTTCTTCACGATTTTCATTATTTTTGGTTTTGCTGCGACCCATTTGTTTGAAATTGTTTGGCGCTGAAATGCTGCTCTAAGTGTTTTGTCCGAATTTTCATTGAAAGTTGATATTAAATCTGGATATTAAAAAAACGAAACAAATTTTTAAAATATTACAAATATTTATGAGAACACAAACAAGCATTTATTACCTATTATGGCTTTAAAAACATTTGAGTATTCGCGCAACCTCTTTTTGTCAAAAGAGCCATCAACATTAAAATTCATGATAATATTTTGGCCAAATATTTCATGAAGGTTTCGTTCTGCATTACCCGCAAGAAGTGATTTCATTTATCGAATCTATTGAATATAAACAAAAAATGCAATTTTATTCGTTGAAGTAGTTCCACAATAAAAGTAAATACTTACGTATGGGTCTGAATTAGTTATCAAAATAGCATCAAATTCTCTCAGTTTTTCTTCAGAGTCGATAGGGAAAAATTCCATAAGATTTGAAGCAATTTCATTTTGTTTAACAATTGTGTCCAATATACCAATTTTTTATCTTCTCGCTCAAACTATATTTTGGAAAATCTATTTGAGACGACACAGAACATTCAGGCTCCACAAAATTTTCACAATTCTCACTTAAACTTATAATTGTCTCATTTTCATTACTTATATTTTTATAATACATTGATTGTTTTTTTTTTATTAAACGTTTATAATTTCTTGAAAATTTGACAATTGACAATTTTTTTTCTCATCAAAGGCAAATTAAATAATTGTTGACGCTTCGATCGCAACGTCACCATAAAGTCACCAATATAGTCGACAAAACTGGTGACTTGGAGACACTTGTCGACATGTTTCCTTCAGGGAATATACACAAACTTAAATTTATACATACATATGGATATACATACTTATGTGTAAATTTACTTCTGATATATTCGCTACAAATTATATTTTTTAAGTGTTGGGCCTGTTAGATAAAAATGTTTTAAATTCCGAACAGTCCATTTCAAAATTGCATTTTATGGTCAAAAGTGATTCTATAAATCCCATTTGGGATTTTTCGAAAAACCAAATATATCTACTTATATATAGAAAAATCTCTTCCTGTTGGTGCGTTTGACGCTGGCAAAGCAAATGAGAAAACTAGTAATTTCAGGATGTTTTTATAAATAATAAAGAATATTTTTCGTTTCGAAAAATTTGAAAATTTCATCCCACTTATTATCGGGATTTAATGCTGATTGTTTCCATATTTCTATTCGTTCAGCATTTGCATTATTTTTTACATAATTCATGAAAAATTTCGTTATTATTTATATTTAAATCATTTCTGATTTCTGTTACCTTTATTGACGACTTTTAAACTGAAGCCCAAGATGGAATTGCATCTACAACATAGACAAAATATAGAGTTTCCAACTCAATTTCATATGTAATTCCAGCTAATATAAGCGTTTTTACCGAATTAGTGAAAAAAGTGGACAAAAGCGGACAATTTGGAAAATAAATACTTTCTAGACGTTACGTGTGGTAAAATAGTGGACGCAAAAAAAATAGCGGACAGGAGGTTAAAATAGCGGACTGTCCGCTATAATAGTGGACGGATGGTCACCGTACTTATACGCATTCATACTTATTTTAATATCATGGAACCTCTACTCATATTGAAAGTTTAAAGTACTCATCATATTCATATTTAACAACACGTATGTTGTTGTTGATTTCGACTCTCCATAACTCAACATATACACGAAGCACAAAATAAGTATGAAACGAACATTAAAATACTTACTAGAAGGTTGTGTGTTTGCTCTGCTTGCTGCTTGTTTGTTGTCAACGTTGTACGCATACTCATTGCAACTTGTACTTATAAATCAACGTTGTAGTGAGTACGAATGAATCAGAGTTTCAATATTGTTGATTCACTTATATTCAAAATTTCATGACTGCTTATGAGTAGCGAAAAAACGATTCATTGTTAATCGCTGATACATACTATTCTATTTATTTACGATCTGGCAACTTTTAAAATTTATTATCCGTTGTAGTAAAATTTTTTCTATCTTCCAATAGACACTTTAGCAATTTGACAGTTAATAACGGTCATCTTTTTCAATCAAATTGCATCTGTTAAATTTATTCAATCTGTTTATCGAAGTCATCATGGGCGGATATAGCATTCAACAACACATTAAAATAATAAAATTGTTTTATAAAAATTGGTATTCTGTTTGGTTAACGTACCGCTCTTTTGACGATCGCCATAATTGACCCACAAAGAAAACTATTCACAATGTTGTGGGTAAATACGAGTCCATTGATTCAGTCAGCAACTGATCAACATCTGTACTCCGAAGAAGCGCTACATCTAACAAAAACATTGACGCTGTCTATATGAGTATGCACGATAATTTAAGGCAGTCGATTTTACTTCTCTCACAAAAACTCGGCTTTTCCCAGACCACAACTTGGTGAGTTTTGTGTCGCACCTTAGGTCTACGTACATAATTCGTCATTACAACCCTTCAGTCAGGATTACGACCTAGCTTCTCAAAATAGTTATTTTGTGTATGTTCATTTTATACAAGAGTGGCGAGACCTACAGTTTAAAGTCGACTCTGAACGACAGATTTTTGATAAGCTTTTCATGGCAATTATCATTTACTCTCAAAGCATTTGCCAGAAATCTGCTAGAAGAAGTCGGCGAAAAAATATTTTTTATCTTTCGTTATGTTTGAGATGTCCGAGCTGGGATTTGAATCGTGGTATCATTTCTAATAAGTCAACGCACTACTTACTAGACTACAGCGACTTGGATATACACCTGAACAAAATTCAACTGGCACAGGAACTGATGGTAAACGATCATAGACTTTGAAGTCTGTTTGCTGCATGGGCTTCAATCTTCATTGAGACACCATTCCCAAGGACAAGGCCCG
>CAKMJM010000026.1:0-7500 GCA_927399465.1 Sarcophaga caerulescens
AGAATAGAATAGAATAGAATAGAATAGAATAGAATAGAATAGAATAGAATAGAATAGAATAGAATAGAATAGAATAGAATAGAATAGAATAGAATAGAATAGAATAGAATAGAATAGAATAGAATAGAATAGAATAGAATAGAATAGAATAGAATAGAATAGAATAGAATAGAATAGAATAGAATAGAATAGAATAGAATAGAATAGAATAGAATAGAATAGAATAGAATAGAATAGAATAGAATAGAATAGAATAGAATAGAATAGAATAGAATAGAATAGAATAGAATAGAATAGAATAGAATAGAATAGAATAGAATAGAATAGAATAGAATAGAATAGAATAGAATAGAATAGAATAGAATAGAATAGAATAGAATAGAATAGAATAGAATAGAATAGAATAGAATAGAATAGAATAGAATAGAATAGAATAGAATAGAATAGAATAGAATAGAATAGAATAGAATAGAATAGAATAGAATAGAATAGAATAGAATAGAATAGAATAGAATAGAATAGAATAGAATAGAATAGAATAGAATAGAATAGAATAGAATAGAATAGAATAGAATAGAATAGAATAGAATAGAATAGAATAGAATAGAATAGAATAGAATAGAATAGAATAGAATAGAATAGAATAGAATAGAATAGAATAGAATAGAATAGAATAGAATAGAATAGAATAGAATAGAATAGAATAGAATAGAATAGAATAGAATAGAATAGAATAGAATAGAATAGAATAGAATAGAATAGAATAGAATAGAATAGAATAGAATAGAATAGAATAGAATAGAATAGAATAGAATAGAATAGAATAGAATAGAATAGAATAGAATAGAATAGAATAGAATAGAATAGAATAGAATAGAATAGAATAGAATAGAATAGAATAGAATAGAATAGAATAGAATAGAATAGAATAGAATAGAATAGAATAGAATAGAATAGAATAGAATAGAATAGAATAGAATAGAATAGAATAGAATAGAATAGAATAGAATAGAATAGAATAGAATAGAATAGAATCGAATAGAATAGAATAGAATAGAATAGAATAGAATAGAATAGAATAGAATAGAATAGAATAGAATAGAATAGAACAGAATAGAATAGAATAGAATAGAATAGAATAGAATAGAATAGAATAGAATAGAATAGAATAGAATAGAATAGAATAGAATAGAATAGAATAGAATAGAATAGAATAGAATAGAATAGAATAGAATAGAATAGAATAGAATAGAATAGAATAGAATAGAATAGAATAGAATAGAATAGAATAGAATAGAATAGAATAGAATAGAATAGAATAGAATAGAATAGAATAGAATAGAATAGAATAGAATAGAATAGAATAGAATAGAATAGAATAGAATAGAATAGAATAGAATAGAATAGAATAGAATAGAATAGAATAGAATAGAATAGAATAGAATAGAATAGAATAGAATAGAATAGAATAGAATAGAATAGAATAGAATAGAATAGAATAGAATAGAATAGAATAGAATAGAATAGAATAGAATAGAATAGAATAGAATAGAATAGAATAGAATAGAATAGAATAGAATAGAATAGAATAGAATAGAATAGAATAGAATAGAATAGAATAGAATAGAATAGAATAGAATAGAATAGAATAGAATAGAATAGAATAGAATAGAATAGAATAGAATAGAATAGAATAGAATAGAATAGAATAGAATAGAATAGAATAGAATAGAATAGAATAGAATAGAATAGAATAGAATAGAATAGAATAGAATAGAATAGAATAGAATAGAATAGAATAGAATAGAATAGAATAGAATAGAATAGAATAGAATAGAATAGAATAGAATAGAATAGAATAGAATAGAATAGAATAGAATAGAATAGAATAGAATAGAATAGAATAGAATAGAATAGAATAGAATAGAATAGAATAGAATAGAATAGAATAGAATAGAATAGAATAGAATAGAATAGAATAGAATAGAATAGAATAGAATAGAATAGAATAGAATAGAATAGAATAGAATAGAATAGAATAGAATAGAATAGAATAGAATAGAATAGAATAGAATAGAATAGAATAGAATAGAATAGAATAGAATAGAATAGAATAGAATAGAATAGAATAGAATAGAATAGAATAGAATAGAATAGAATAGAATAGAATAGAATAGAATAGAATAGAATAGAATAGAATAGAATAGAATAGAATAGAATAGAATAGAATAGAATAGAATAGAATAGAATAGAATAGAATAGAATAGAATAGAATAGAATAGAATAGAATAGAATAGAATAGAATAGAATACAATAGAATAGAATAGAATAGAATAGAATATAATAGAATAGAATAGAATAGAATAGAATAGAATAGAATAGAATAGAATAGAATAGAATAGAATAGAATAGAATAGAATAGAATAGAATAGAATAGAATAGAATAGAATAGAATAGAATAGAATAGAATAGAATAGAATAGAATAGAATAGAATAGAATAGAATAGAATAGAATAGAATAGAATAGAATAGAATAGAATAGAATAGAATAGAATAGAATAGAATAGAATAGAATAGAATAGAATAGAATAGAATAGAATAGAATAGAATAGAATAGAATAGAATAGAATAGAATAGAATAGAATAGAATAGAATAGAATAGAATAGAATAGAATAGAATAGAATAGAATAGAATAGAATAGAATAGAATAGAATAGAATAGAATAGAATAGAATAGAATAGAATAGAATAGAATAGAATAGAATAGAATAGAATAGAATAGAATAGAATAGAATAGAATAGAATAGAATAGAATAGAATAGAATAGAATAGAATAGAATAGAATAGAATAGAATAGAATAGAATAGAATAGAATAGAATAGAATAGAATAGAATAGAATAGAATAGAATAGAATAGAATAGAATAGAATAGAATAGAATAGAATAGAATAGAATAGAATAGAATAGAATAGAATAGAATAGAATAGAATAGAATAGAATAGAATAGAATAGAATAGAATAGAATAGAATAGAATAGAATAGAATAGAATAGAATAGAATAGAATAGAATAGAATAGAATCGAATAGAATAGAATAGAATAGAATAGAATAGAATAGAATAGAATAGAATAGAATAGAATAGAATAGAATAGAATAGAATAGAATAGAATAGAATAGAATAGAATAGAATAGAATAGAATAGAATAGAATAGAATAGAATAGAATAGAATAGAATAGAATAGAATAGAATAGAATAGAATAGAATAGAATAGAATAGAATACAATAGAATAGAATAGAATCGAATAGAATAGAATAGAATAGAATAGAATAGAATAGAATAGAATAGAATAGAATAGAATAGAATAGAATAGAATAGAATAGAATAGAATAGAATAGAATAGAATAGAATAGAATAGAATAGAATAGAATAGAATAGAATAGAATAGAATAGAATACAATAGAATAGAATAGAATAGAATAGAATAGAATAGAATAGAATAGAATAGAATAGAATAGAATAGAATAGAATAGAATAGAATAGAATAGAATAGAATAGAATAGAATAGAATAGAATAGAATAGAATAGAATAGAATAGAATAGAATAGAATAGAATAGAATAGAATAGAATAGAATAGAATAGAATAGAATAGAATAGAATAGAATAGAATAGAATAGAATAGAATAGAATAGAATAGAATAGAATAGAATAGAATAGAATAGAATAGAATAGAATAGAATAGAATAGAATAGAATAGAATAGAATAGAATAGAATAGAATAGAATACAATAGAATAGAATAGAATAGAATAGAATAGAATAGAATAGAATAGAATAGAATAGAATAGAATAGAATAGAATAGAATAGAATAGAATAGAACAGAATAGAATAGAATAGAATAGAATAGAATAGAATAGAATAGAATAGAATAGAATAGAATAGAATAGAATAGAATAGAATAGAATAGAATAGAATAGAATAGAATAGAATAGAATAGAATAGAATAGAATAGAATAGAATAGAATAGAATAGAATAGAATAGAATAGAATAGAATAGAATAGAATAGAATAGAATAGAATAGAATAGAATAGAATAGAATAGAATAGAATAGAATAGAATAGAATAGAATAGAATAGAATAGAATAGAATAGAATAGAATAGAATAGAATAGAATAGAATAGAATAGAATAGAATAGAATAGAATAGAATAGAATAGAATAGAATAGAATAGAATAGAATAGAATAGAATAGAATAGAATAGAATAGAATAGAATAGAATAGAATAGAATAGAATAGAATAGAATAGAATAGAATAGAATAGAATAGAATAGAATAGAATAGAATAGAATAGAATAGAATAGAATAGAATAGAATAGAATAGAATAGCATAGAATAGAATAGAATAGAATAGAATAGAATAGAATAGAATAGAATAGAATAGAATAGAATAGAATAGAATAGAATAGAATAGAATAGAATAGAATAGAATAGAATAGAATAGAATAGAATAGAATAGAATAGAATAGAATAGAATAGAATAGAATAGAATAGAATAGAATAGAATAGAATAGAATAGAATAGAATAGAATAGAATAGAATAGAATAGAATAGAATAGAATAGAATAGAATAGAATAGAATAGAATAGAATAGAATAGAATAGAATAGAATAGAATAGAATAGAATAGAATAGAATAGAATAGAATAGAATAGAATAGAATAGAATAGAATAGAATAGAATAGAATAGAATAGAATAGAATAGAATAGAATAGAATCGAATAGAATAGAATAGAATAGAATAGAATAGAATAGAATAGAATAGAATAGAATAGAATAGAATAGAATAGAATAGAATAGAATAGAATAGAATAGAATAGAATAGAATAGAATAGAATAGAATAGAATAGAATAGAATAGAATAGAATAGAATAGAATAGAATAGAATAGAATAGAATAGAATAGAATAGAATAGAATAGAATAGAATAGAATAGAATAGAATAGAATAGAATAGAATAGAATAGAATAGAATAGAATAGAATAGAATAGAATAGAATAGAATAGAATAGAATAGAATAGAATAGAATAGAATAGAATAGAATAGAATAGAATAGAATAGAATAGAATAGAATAGAATAGAATAGAATAGAATAGAATAGAATAGAATAGAATAGAATAGAATAGAATAGAATAGAATAGAATAGAATAGAATAGAATAGAATAGAATAGAATAGAATAGAATAGAATAGAATAGAATAGAATAGAATAGAATAGAATAGAATAGAATAGAATAGAATAGAATAGAATAGAATAGAATAGAATAGAATAGAATAGAATAGAATAGAATAGAATAGAATAGAATAGAATAGAATAGAATAGAATAGAATAGAATAGAATAGAATAGAATAGAATAGAATAGAATAGAATAGAATAGAATAGAATAGAATAGAATAGAATAGAATAGAATAGAATAGAATAGAATAGAATAGAATAGAATAGAATAGAATAGAATAGAATAGAATAGAATAGAATAGAATAGAATAGAATAGAATAGAATAGAATAGAATAGAATAGAATAGAATAGAATAGAATAGAATAGAATAGAATAGAATAGAATAGAATAGAATAGAATAGAATAGAATAGAATAGAATAGAATAGAATAGAATAGAATAGAATAGAATAGAATAGAATAGAATAGAATAGAATAGAATAGAATAGAATAGAATAGAATAGAATAGAATAGAATAGAATAGAATAGAATAGAATAGAATAGAATAGAATAGAATAGAATAGAATAGAATAGAATAGAATAGAATAGAATAGAATAGAATAGAATAGAATAGAATAGAATAGAATAGAATAGAATAGAATAGAATAGAATAGAATAGAATAGAATAGAATAGAATAGAATAGAATAGAATAGAATAGAATAGAATAGAATAGAATAGAATAGAATAGAATAGAATAGAATAGAATAGAATAGAATAGAATAGAATAGAATAGAATAGAATAGAATAGAATAGAATAGAATAGAATAGAATAGAATAGAATAGAATAGAATAGAATAGAATAGAATAGAATAGAATAGAATAGAATAGAATAGAATAGAATAGAATAGAATAGAATAGAATAGAATAGAATAGAATAGAATAGAATAGAATAGAATAGAATAGAATAGAATAGAATAGAATAGAATAGAATAGAATAGAATAGAATAGAATAGAATAGAATAGAATAGAATAGAATAGAATAGAATAGAATAGAATAGAATAGAATAGAATAGAATAGAATAGAATAGAATAGAATAGAATAGAATAGAATAGAATAGAATAGAATAGAATAGAATAGAATAGAATAGAATAGAATAGAATAGAATAGAATAGAATAGAATAGAATAGAATAGAATAGAATAGAATAGAATAGAATAGAATAGAATAGAATAGAATAGAATAGAATAGAATAGAATAGAATAGAATAGAATAGAATAGAATAGAATAGAATAGAATAGAATAGAATAGAATAGAATAGAATAGAATAGAATAGAATAGAATAGAATAGAATAGAATAGAATAGAATAGAATAGAATAGAATAGAATAGAATAGAATAGAATAGAATAGAATAGAATAGAATAGAATAGAATAGAATAGAATAGAATAGAATAGAATAGAATAGAATAGAATAGAATAGAATAGAATAGAATAGAATAGAATAGAATAGAATAGAATAGAATAGAATAGAATAGAATAGAATAGAATAGAATAGAATAGAATAGAATAGAATAGAATAGAATAGAATAGAATAGAATAGAATAGAATAGAATAGAATAGAATAGAATAGAATAGAATAGAATAGAATAGAATAGAATAGAATAGAATAGAATAGAATAGAATAGAATAGAATAGAATAGAATAGAATAGAATAGAATAGAATAGAATAGAATAGAATAGAATAGAATAGAATAGAATAGAATAGAATAGAATAGAATAGAATAGAATAGAATAGAATAGAATAGAATAGAATAGAATAGAATAGAATAGAATAGAATAGAATAGAATAGAATAGAATAGAATAGAATAGAATAGAATAGAATAGAATAGAATAGAATAGAATAGAATAGAATAGAATAGAATAGAATAGAATAGAATAGAATAGAATAGAATAGAATAGAATAGAATAGAATAGAATAGAATAGAATAGAATAGAATAGAATAGAATAGAATAGAATAGAATAGAATAGAATAGAATAGAATAGAATAGAATAGAATAGAATAGAATAGAATAGAATAGAATAGAATAGAATAGAATAGAATAGAATAGAATAGAATAGAATAGAATAGAATAGAATAGAATAGAATAGAATAGAATAGAATAGAATAGAATAGAATAGAATAGAATAGAATAGAATAGAATAGAATAGAATAGAATAGAATAGAATAGAGAGAATAGAATAGAATAGAATAGAATAGAATAGAATAGAATAGAATAGAATAGAATAGAATA
>CAKMJM010000026.1:12500-66096 GCA_927399465.1 Sarcophaga caerulescens
CTATTCTATTCTATTCTATTCTATTCTATTCTATTCTATTCTATTCTATTCTATTCTATTCTATTCTATTCTATTCTATCTATTCTATTCTATTCTATTCTTATTCTATTCTATTCTATTCTATTCTATTCTATTCTATTCTATTCTATTCTATTCTATTCTATTCTATTCTATTCTATTCTATTCTATTCTATTCTATTCTATTCTATTCTATTCTATCTATTCTATTCTATTCTATTCTATTCTATTCTATTCTATTCTATTCTATTCTATTCTATTCTATTCTATTCTATTCTATTCTATTCTATTCTATTCTATTCTATTCTATTCTATTCTATTCTATTCTATTCTATTCTATTCTATTCTATTCTATTCTATTCTATTCTATTCTATTCTATTCTATTCTATTCTATTCTATTCTATTCTATTCTATTCTATTCTATTCTATTCTATTCTATTCTATTCTATTCTATTCGATTCTATTCTATTCTATTCTATTCTATTCTATTCTATTCTATTCTATTCTATTCTATTCTATTCTATTCTATTCTATTCTATTCTATTCTATTCTATTCTATTCTATTCTATTCTATTCTATTCTATTCTATTCTATTCTATTCTATTCTATTCTATTCTATTCTATTCTATTCTATTCTATTCTATTCTATTCTATTCTATTCTATTCTATTCTATTCTATTCTATTCTATTCTATTCTATTCTATTCTATTCTATTCTATTCTATTCTATTCTATTCTATTCTATTCTATTCTATTCTATTCTATTCTATTCTATTCTATTCTATTCTATTCTATTCTATTCTATTCTATTCTATTCTATTCTATTCTATTCTATTCTATTCTATTCTATTCTATTCTATTCTATTCTATTCTATTCTATTCTATTCTATTCTATTCTATTCTATTCTATTCTATTCTATTCTATTCTATTCTATTCTATTCTATTCTATTCTATTCTATTCTATTCTATTCTATTCTATTCTATTCTATTCTATTCTATTCTATTCTATTCTATTCTATTCTATTCTATTCTATTCTATTCTATTCTATTCTATTCTATTCTATTCTATTCTATTCTATTCTATTCTATTCTATTCTATTCTATTCTATTCTATTCTATTCTATTCTATTCTATTCTATTCTATTCTATTCTATTCTATTCTATTCTATTCTATTCTATTCTATTCTATTCTATTCTATTCTATTCTATTCTATTCTATTCTATTCTATTCTATTCTATTCTATTCTATTCTATTCTATTCTATTCTATTCTATTCTATTCTATTCTATTCTATTCTATTCTATTCTATTCTATTCTATTCTATTCTATTCTATTCTATTCTATTCTATTCTATTCTATTCTATTCTATTCTATTCTATTCTATTCTATTCTATTCTATTCTATTCTATTCTATTCTATTCTATTCTATTCTATTCTATTCTATTCTATTCTATTCTATTCTATTCTATTCTATTCTATTCTATTCTATTCTATTCTATTCTATTCTATTCTATTCTATTCTATTCTATTCTATTCTATTCTATTCTATTCTATTCTATTCTATTCTATTCTATTCTATTCTATTCTATTCTATTCTATTCTATTCTATTCTATTCTATTCTATTCTATTCTATTCTATTCTATTCTATTCTATTCTATTCTATTCTATTCTATTCTATTCTATTCTATTCTATTCTATTCTATTCTATTCTATTCTATTCTATTCTATTCTATTCTATTCTATTCTATTCTATTCTATTCTATTCTATTCTATTCTATTCTATTCTATTCTATTCTATTCTATTCTATTCTATTCTATTCTATTCTATTCTATTCTATTCTATTCTATTCTATTCTATTCTATTCTATTCTATTCTATTCGATTCTATTCTATTCTATTCTATTCTATTCTATTCTATTCTATTCTATTCTATTCTATTCTATTCTATTCTATTCTATTCTATTCTATTCTATTCTATTCTATTCTATTCTATTCTATTCTATTCTATTCTATTCTATTCTATTCTATTCTATTCTATTCTATTCTATTCTATTCTATTCTATTCTATTCTATTCTATTCTATTCTATTCTATTCTATTCTATTCTATTCTATTCTATTCTATTCTATTCTATTCTATTCTATTCTATTCTATTCTATTCTATTCTATTCTATTCTATTCTATTCTATTCTATTCTATTCTATTCTATTCTATTCTATTCTATTCTATTCTATTCTATTCTATTCTATTCTATTCTATTCTATTCTATTCTATTCTATTCTATTCTATTCTATTCTATTCTATTCTATTCTATTCTATTCTATTCTATTCTATTCTATTCTATTCTATTCTATTCTATTCTATTCTATTCTATTCTATTCTATTCTATTCTATTCTATTCTATTCTATTCTATTCTATTCTATTCTATTCTATTCTATTCTATTCTATTCTATTCTATTCTATTCTATTCTATTCTATTCTATTCTATTCTATTCTATTCTATTCTATTCTATTCTATTCTATTCTATTCTATTCTATTCTATTCTATTCTATTCTATTCTATTCTATTCTATTCTATTCTATTCTATTCTATTCTATTCTATTCTATTCTATTCTATTCTATTCTATTCTATTCTATTCTATTCTATTCTATTCTATTCTATTCTATTCTATTCTATTCTATTCTATTCTATTCTATTCTATTCTATTCTATTCTATTCTATTCTATTCTATTCTATTCTATTCTATTCTATTCTATTCTATTCTATTCTATTCTATTCTATTCTATTCTATTCTATTCTATTCTATTCTATTCTATTCTATTCTATTCTATTCTATTCTATTCTATTCTATTCTATTCTATTCTATTCTATTCTATTCTATTCTATTCTATTCTATTCTATTCTATTCTATTCTATTCTATTCTATTCTATTCTATTCTATTCTATTCTATTCTATTCTATTCTATTCTATTCTATTCTATTCTATTCTATTCTATTCTATTCTATTCTATTCTATTCTATTCTATTCTATTCTATTCTATTCTATTCTATTCTATTCTATTCTATTCTATTCTATTCTATTCTATTCTATTCTATTCTATTCTATTCTATTCTATTCTATTCTATTCTATTCTATTCTATTCTATTCTATTCTATTCTATTCTATTCTATTCTATTCTATTCTATTCTATTCTATTCTATTCTATTCTATTCTATTCTATTCTATTCTATTCTATTCTATTCTATTCTATTCTATTCTATTCTATTCTATTCTATTCTATTCTATTCTATTCTATTCTATTCTATTCTATTCTATTCTATTCTATTCTATTCTATTCTATTCTATTCTATTCTATTCTATTCTATTCTATTCTATTCTATTCTATTCTATTCTATTCTATTCTATTCTATTCTATTCTATTCTATTCTATTCTATTCTATTCTATTCTATTCTATTCTATTCTATTCTATTCTATTCTATTCTATTCTATTCTATTCTATTCTATTCTATTCTATTCTATTCTATTCTATTCTATTCTATTCTATTCTATTCTATTCTATTCTATTCTATTCTATTCTATTCTATTCTATTCTATTCTATTCTATTCTATTCTATTCTATTCTATTCTATTCTATTCTATTCTATTCTATTCTATTCTATTCTATTCTATTCTATTCTATTCTATTCTATTCTATTCTATTCTATTCTATTCTATTCTATTCTATTCTATTCTATTCTATTCTATTCTATTCTATTCTATTCTATTCTATTCTATTCTATTCTATTCTATTCTATTCTATTCTATTCTATTCTATTCTATTCTATTCTATTCTATTCTATTCTATTCTATTCTATTCTATTCTATTCTATTCTATTCTATTCTATTCTATTCTATTCTATTCTATTCTATTCTATTCTATTCTATTCTATTCTATTCTATTCTATTCTATTCTATTCTATTCTATTCTATTCTATTCTATTCTATTCTATTCTATTCTATTCTATTCTATTCTATTCTATTCTATTCTATTCTATTCTATTCTATTCTATTCTATTCTATTCTATTCTATTCTATTCTATTCTATTCTATTCTATTCTATTCTATTCTATTCTATTCTATTCTATTCTATTCTATTCTATTCTATTCTATTCTATTCTATTCTATTCTATTCTATTCTATTCTATTCTATTCTATTCTATTCTATTCTATTCTATTCTATTCTATTCTATTCTATTCTATTCTATTCTATTCTATTCTATTCTATTCTATTCTATTCTATTCTATTCTATTCTATTCTATTCTATTCTATTCTATTCTATTCTATTCTATTCTATTCTATTCTATTCTATTCTATTCTATTGTATTCTATTCTATTCTATTCTATTCTATTCTATTCTATTCTATTCTATTCTATTCTATTCTATTCTATTCTATTCTATTCTATTCTATTCTATTCTATTCTATTCTATTCTATTCTATTCTATTCTATTCTATTCTATTCTATTCTATTCTATTCTATTCTATTCTATTCTATTCTATTCTATTCTATTCTATTCTATTCTATTCTATTCTATTCTATTCTATTCTATTCTATTCTATTCTATTCTATTCTATTCTATTCTATTCTATTCTATTCTATTCTATTCTATTCTATTCTATTCTATTCTATTCTATTCTATTCTATTCTATTCTATTCTATTCTATTCTATTCTATTCTATTCTATTCTATTCTATTCTATTCTATTCTATTCTATTCTATTCTATTCTATTCTATTCTATTCTATTCTATTCTATTCTATTCTATTCTATTCTATTCTATTCTATTCTATTCTATTCTATTCTATTCTATTCTATTCTATTCTATTCTATTCTATTCTATTCTATTCTATTCTATTCTATTCTATTCTATTCTATTCTATTCTATTCTATTCTATTCTATTCTATTCTATTCTATTCTATTCTATTCTATTCTATTCTATTCTATTCTATTCTATTCTATTCTATTCTATTCTATTCTATTCTATTCTATTCTATTCTATTCTATTCTATTCTATTCTATTCTATTCTATTCTATTCTATTCTATTCTATTCTATTCTATTCTATTCTATTCTATTCTATTCTATTCTATTCTATTCTATTCTATTCTATTCTATTCTATTCTATTCTATTCTATTCTATTCTATTCTATTCTATTCTATTCTATTCTATTCTATTCTATTCTATTCTATTCTATTCTATTCTATTCTATTCTATTCTATTCTATTCTATTCTATTCTATTCTATTCTATTCTATTCTATTCTATTCTATTCTATTCTATTCTATTCTATTCTATTCTATTCTATTCTATTCTATTCTATTCTATTCTATTCTATTCTATTCTATTCTATTCTATTCTATTCTATTCTATTCTATTCTATTCTATTCTATTCTATTCTATTCTATTCTATTCTATTCTATTCTATTCTATTCTATTCTATTCTATTCTATTCTATTCTATTCTATTCTATTCTATTCTATTCTATTCTATTCTATTCTATTCTATTCTATTCTATTCTATTCTATTCTATTCTATTCTATTCTATTCTATTCTATTCTATTCTATTCTATTCTATTCTATTCTATTCTATTCTATTCTATTCTATTCTATTCTATTCTATTCTATTCTATTCTATTCTATTCTATTCTATTCTATTCTATTCTATTCTATTCTATTCTATTCTATTCTATTCTATTCTATTCTATTCTATTCTATTCTATTCTATTCTATTCTATTCTATTCTATTCTATTCTATTCTATTCTATTCTATTCTATTCTATTCTATTCTATTCTATTCTATTCTATTCTATTCTATTCTATTCTATTCTATTCTATTCTATTCTATTCTATTCTATTCTATTCTATTCTATTCTATTCTATTCTATTCTATTCTATTCTATTCTATTCTATTCTATTCTATTCTATTCTATTCTATTCTATTCTATTCTATTCTATTCTATTCTATTCTATTCTATTCTATTCTATTCTATTCTATTCTATTCTATTCTATTCTATTCTATTCTATTCTATTCTATTCTATTCTATTCTATTCTATTCTATTCTATTCTATTCTATTCTATTCTATTCTATTCTATTCTATTCTATTCTATTCTATTCTATTCTATTCTATTCTATTCTATTCTATTCTATTCTATTCTATTCTATTCTATTCTATTCTATTCTATTCTATTCTATTCTATTCTATTCTATTCTATTCTATTCTATTCTATTCTATTCTATTCTATTCTATTCTATTCTATTCTATTCTATTCTATTCTATTCTATTCTATTCTATTCTATTCTATTCTATTCTATTCTATTCTATTCTATTCTATTCTATTCTATTCTATTCTATTCTATTCTATTCTATTCTATTCTATTCTATTCTATTCTATTCTATTCTATTCTATTCTATTCTATTCTATTCTATTCTATTCTATTCTATTCTATTCTATTCTATTCTATTCTATTCTATTCTATTCTATTCTATTCTATTCTATTCTATTCTATTCTATTCTATTCTATTCTATTCTATTCTATTCTATTCTATTCTATTCTATTCTATTCTATTCTATTCTATTCTATTCTATTCTATTCTATTCTATTCTATTCTATTCTATTCTATTCTATTCTATTCTATTCTATTCTATTCTATTCTATTCTATTCTATTCTATTCTATTCTATTCTATTCTATTCTATTCTATTCTATTCTATTCTATTCTATTCTATTCTATTCTATTCTATTCTATTCTATTCTATTCTATTCTATTCTATTCTATTCTATTCTATTCTATTCTATTCTATTCTATTCTATTCTATTCTATTCTATTCTATTCTATTCTATTCTATTCTATTCTATTCTATTCTATTCTATTCTATTCTATTCTATTCTATTCTATTCTATTCTATTCTATTCTATTCTATTCTATTCTATTCTATTCTATTCTATTCTATTCTATTCTATTCTATTCTATTCTATTCTATTCTATTCTATTCTATTCTATTCTATTCTATTCTATTCTATTCTATTCTATTCTATTCTATTCTATTCTATTCTATTCTATTCTATTCTATTCTATTCTATTCTATTCTATTCTATTCTATTCTATTCTATTCTATTCTATTCTATTCTATTCTATTCTATTCTATTCTATTCTATTCTATTCTATTCTATTCTATTCTATTCTATTCTATTCTATTCTATTCTATTCTATTCTATTCTATTCTATTCTATTCTATTCTATTCTATTCTATTCTATTCTATTCTATTCTATTCTATTCTATTCTATTCTATTCTATTCTATTCTATTCTATTCTATTCTATTCTATGCTATTCTATTCTATTCTATTCTATTCTATTCTATTCTATTCTATTCTATTCTATTCTATTCTATTCTATTCTATTCTATTCTATTCTATTCTATTCTATTCTATTCTATTCTATTCTATTCTATTCTATTCTATTCTATTCTATTCTATTCTATTCTATTCTATTCTATTCTATTCTATTCTATTCTATTCTATTCTATTCTATTCTATTCTATTCTATTCTATTCTATTCTATTCTATTCTATTCTATTCTATTCTATTCTATTCTATTCTATTCTATTCTATTCTATTCTATTCTATTCTATTCTATTCTATTCTATTCTATTCTATTCTATTCTATTCTATTCTATTCTATTCTATTCTATTCTATTCTATTCTATTCTATTCTATTCTATTCTATTCTATTCTATTCTATTCTATTCTATTCTATTCTATTCTATTCTATTCTATTCTATTCTATTCTATTCTATTCTATTCTATTCTATTCTATTCTATTCTATTCTATTCTATTCTATTCTATTCTATTCTATTCTATTCTATTCTATTCTATTCTATTCTATTCTATTCTATTCTATTCTATTCTATTCTATTCTATTCTATTCTATTCTATGCTATTCTATTCTATTCTATTCTATTCTATTCTATTCTATTCTATTCTATTCTATTCTATTCTATTCTATTCTATTCTATTCTATTCTATTCTATTCTATTCTATTCTATTCTATTCTATTCTATTCTATTCTATTCTATTCTATTCTATTCTATTCTATTCTATTCTATTCTATTCTATTCTATTCTATTCTATTCTATTCTATTCTATTCTATTCTATTCTATTCTATTCTATTCTATTCTATTCTATTCTATTCTATTCTATTCTATTCTATTCTATTCTATTCTATTCTATTCTATTCTATTCTATTCTATTCTATTCTATTCTATTCTATTCTATTCTATTCTATTCTATTCTATTCTATTCTATTCTATTCTATTCTATTCTATTCTATTCTATTCTATTCTATTCTATTCTATTCTATTCTATTCTATTCTATTCTATTCTATTCTATTCTATTCTATTCTATTCTATTCTATTCTATTCTATTCTATTCTATTCTATTCTATTCTATTCTATTCTATTCTATTCTATTCTATTCTATTCTATTCTATTCTATTCTATTCTATTCTATTCTATTCTATTCTATTCTATTCTATTCTACTATTCTATTCTATTCTATTCTATTCTATTCTATTCTATTCTATTCTATTCTATTCTATTCTATTCTATTCTATTCTATTCTATTCTATTCTATTCTATTCTATTCTATTCTATTCTATTCTATTCTATTCTATTCTATTCTATTCTATTCTATTCTATTCTATTCTATTCTATTCTATTCTATTCTATTCTATTCTATTCTATTCTATTCTATTCTATTCTATTCTATTCTATTCTATTCTATTCTATTCTATTCTATTCTATTCTATTCTATTCTATTCTATTCTATTCTATTCTATTCTATTCTATTCTATTCTATTCTATCTATATTCTATTCTATTCTATTCTATTCTATTCTATTCTATTCTATTCTATTCTATTCTATTCTATTCTATTCTATTCTATTCTATTCTATTCTATTCTATTCTATTCTATTCTATTCTATTCTATTCTATTCTATTCTATTCTATTCTATTCTATTCTATTCTATTCTATTCTATTCTATTCTATTCTATTCTATTCTATTCTATTCTATTCTATTCTATTCTATTCTATTCTATTCTATTCTATTCTATTCTATTCTATTCTATTCTATTCTATTCTATTCTATTCTATTCTATTCTATTCTATTCTATTCTATTCTATTCTATTCTATTCTATTCTATTCTATTCTATTCTATTCTATTCTATTCTATTCTATTCTATTCTATTCTATTCTATTCTATTCTATTCTATTCTATTCTATTCTATTCTATTCTATTCTATTCTATTCTATTCTATTCTATTCTATTCTATTCTATTCTATTCTATTCTATTCTATTCTATTCTATTCTATTCTATTCTATTCTATTCTATTCTATTCTATTCTATTCTATTCTATTCTATTCTATTCTATTCTATTCTATTCTATTCTATTCTATTCTATTCTATTCTATTCTATTCTATTCTATTCTATTCTATTCTATTCTATTCTATTCTATTCTATTCTATTCTATTCTATTCTATTCTATTCTATTCTATTCTATTCTATTCTATTCTATTCTATTCTATTCTATTCTATTCTATTCTATTCTATTCTATTCTATTCTATTCTATTCTATTCTATTCTATTCTATTCTATTCTATTCTATTCTATTCTATTCTATTCTATTCTATTCTATTCTATTCTATTCTATTCTATTCTATTCTATTCTATTCTATTCTATTCTATTCTATTCTATTCTATTCTATTCTATTCTATTCTATTCTATTCTATTCTATTCTATTCTATTCTATTCTATTCTATTCTATTCTATTCTATTCTATTCTATTCTATTCTATTCTATTCTATTCTATTCTATTCTATTCTATTCTATTCTATTCTATTCTATTCTATTCTATTCTATTCTATTCTATTCTATTCTATTCTATTCTATTCTATTCTATTCTATTCTATTCTATTCTATTCTATTCTATTCTATTCTATTCTATTCTATTCTATTCTATTCTATTCTATTCTATTCTATTCTATTCTATTCTATTCTATTCTATTCTATTCTATTCTATTCTATTCTATTCTATTCTATTCTATTCTATTCTATTCTATTCTATTCTATTCTATTCTATTCTATTCTATTCTATTCTATTCTATTCTATTCTATTCTATTCTATTCTATTCTATTCTATTCTATTCTATTCTATTCTATTCTATTCTATTCTATTCTATTCTATTCTATTCTATTCTATTCTATTCTATTCTATTCTATTCTATTCTATTCTATTCTATTCTATTCTATTCTATTCTATTCTATTCTATTCTATTCTATTCTATTCTATTCTATTCTATTCTATTCTATTCTATTCTATTCTATTCTATTCTATTCTATTCTATTCTATTCTATTCTATTCTATTCTATTCTATTCTATTCTATTCTATTCTATTCTATTCTATTCTATTCTATTCTATTCTATTCTATTCTATTCTATTCTATTCTATTCTATTCTATTCTATTCTATTCTATTCTATTCTATTCTATTCTATTCTATTCTATTCTATTCTATTCTATTCTATTCTTTTTCTATTCTATTCTATTCTATTCTATTCTATTCTATTCTATTCTATTCTATTCTATTCTATTCTATTCTATTCTATTCTATTCTATTCTATTCTATTCTATTCTATTCTATTCTATTCTATTCTATTCTATTCTATTCTATTCTATTCTATTCTATTCTATTCTATTCTATTCTATTCTATTCTATTCTATTCTATTCTATTCTATTCTATTCTATTCTATTCTATTCTATTCTATTCTATTCTATTCTATTCTATTCTATTCTATTCTATTCTATTCTATTCTATTCTATTCTATTCTATTCTATTCTATTCTATTCTATTCTATTCTATTCTATTCTATTCTATTCTATTCTATTCTATTCTATTCTATTCTATTCTATTCTATTCTATTCTATTCTATTCTATTCTATTCTATTCTATTCTATTCTATTCTATTCTATTCTATTCTATTCTATTCTATTCTATTCTATTCTATTCTATTCTATTCTATTCTATTCTATTCTATTCTATTCTATTCTATTCTATTCTATTCTATTCTATTCTATTCTATTCTATTCTATTCTATTCTATTCTATTCTATTCTATTCTATTCTATTCTATTCTATTCTATTCTATTCTATTCTATTCTATTCTATTCTATTCTATTCTATTCTATTCTATTCTATTCTATTCTATTCTATTCTATTCTATTCTATTCTATTCTATTCTATTCTATTCTATTCTATTCTATTCTATTCTATTCTATTCTATTCTATTCTATTCTATTCTATTCTATTCTATTCTATTCTATTCTATTCTATTCTATTCTATTCTATTCTATTCTATTCTATTCTATTCTATTCTATTCTATTCTATTCTATTCTATTCTATTCTATTCTATTCTATTCTATTCTATTCTATTCTATTCTATTCTATTCTATTCTATTCTATTCTATTCTATTCTATTCTATTCTATTCTATTCTATTCTATTCTATTCTATTCTATTCTATTCTATTCTATTCTATTCTATTCTATTCTATTCTATTCTATTCTATTCTATTCTATTCTATTCTATTCTATTCTATTCTATTCTATTCTATTCTATTCTATTCTATTCTATTCTATTCTATTCTATTCTATTCTATTCTATTCTATTCTATTCTATTCTATTCTATTCTATTCTATTCTATTCTATTCTATTCTATTCTATTCTATTCTATTCTATTCTATTCTATTCTATTCTATTCTATTCTATTCTATTCTATTCTATTCTATTCTATTCTATTCTATTCTATTCTATTCTATTCTATTCTATTCTATTCTATTCTATTCTATTCTATTCTATTCTATTCTATTCTATTCTATTCTATTCTATTCTATTCTATTCTATTCTATTCTATTCTATTCTATTCTATTCTATTCTATTCTATTCTATTCTATTCTATTCTATTCTATTCTATTCTATTCTATTCTATTCTATTCTATTCTATTCTATTCTATTCTATTCTATTCTATTCTATTCTATTCTATTCTATTCTATTCTATTCTATTCTATTCTATTCTATTCTATTCTATTCTATTCTATTCTATTCTATTCTATTCTATTCTATTCTATTCTATTCTATTCTATTCTATTCTATTCTATTCTATTCTATTCTATTCTATTCTATTCTATTCTATTCTATTCTATTCTATTCTATTCTATTCTATTCTATTCTATTCTATTCTATTCTATTCTATTCTATTCTATTCTATTCTATTCTATTCTATTCTATTCTATTCTATTCTATTCTATTCTATTCTATTCTATTCTATTCTATTCTATTCTATTCTATTCTATTCTATTCTATTCTATTCTATTCTATTCTATTCTATTCTATTCTATTCTATTCTATTCTATTCTATTCTATTCTATTCTATTCTATTCTATTCTATTCTATTCTATTCTATTCTATTCTATTCTATTCTATTCTATTCTATTCTATTCTATTCTATTCTATTCTATTCTATTCTATTCTATTCTATTCTATTCTATTCTATTCTATTCTATTCTATTCTATTCTATTCTATTCTATTCTATTCTATTCTATTCTATTCTATTCTATTCTATTCTATTCTATTCTATTCTATTCTATTCTATTCTATTCTATTCTATTCTATTCTATTCTATTCTATTCTATTCTATTCTATTCTATTCTATTCTATTCTATTCTATTCTATTCTATTCTATTCTATTCTATTCTATTCTATTCTATTCTATTCTATTCTATTCTATTCTATTCTATTCTATTCTATTCTATTCTATTCTATTCTATTCTATTCTATTCTATTCTATTCTATTCTATTCTATTCTATTCTATTCTATTCTATTCTATTCTATTCTATTCTATTCTATTCTATTCTATTCTATTCTATTCTATTCTATTCTATTCTATTCTATTCTATTCTATTCTATTCTATTCTATTCTATTCTATTCTATTCTATTCTATTCTATTCTATTCTATTCTATTCTATTCTATTCTATTCTATTCTATTCTATTCTATTCTATTCTATTCTATTCTATTCTATTCTATTCTATTCTATTCTATTCTATTCTATTCTATTCTATTCTATTCTATTCTATTCTATTCTATTCTATTCTATTCTATTCTATTCTATTCTATTCTATTCTATTCTATTCTATTCTATTCTATTCTATTCTATTCTATTCTATTCTATTCTATTCTATTCTATTCTATTCTATTCTATTCTATTCTATTCTATTCTATTCTATTCTATTCTATTCTATTCTATTCTATTCTATTCTATTCTATTCTATTCTATTCTATTCTATTCTATTCTATTCTATTCTATTCTATTCTATTCTATTCTATTCTATTCTATTCTATTCTATTCTATTCTATTCTATTCTATTCTATTCTATTCTATTCTATTCTATTCTATTCTATTCTATTCTATTCTATTCTATTCTATTCTATTCTATTCTATTCTATTCTATTCTATTCTATTCTATTCTATTCTATTCTATTCTATTCTATTCTATTCTATTCTATTCTATTCTATTCTATTCTATTCTATTCTATTCTATTCTATTCTATTCTATTCTATTCTATTCTATTCTATTCTATTCTATTCTATTCTATTCTATTCTATTCTATTCTATTCTATTCTATTCTATTCTATTCTATTCTATTCTATTCTATTCTATTCTATTCTATTCTATTCTATTCTATTCTATTCTATTCTATTCTATTCTATTCTATTCTATTCTATTCTATTCTATTCTATTCTATTCTATTCTATTCTATTCTATTCTATTCTATTCTATTCTATTCTATTCTATTCTATTCTATTCTATTCTATTCTATTCTATTCTATTCTATTCTATTCTATTCTATTCTATTCTATTCTATTCTATTCTATTCTATTCTATTCTATTCTATTCTATTCTATTCTATTCTATTCTATTCTATTCTATTCTATTCTATTCTATTCTATTCTATTCTATTCTATTCTATTCTATTCTATTCTATTCTATTCTATTCTATTCTATTCTATTCTATTCTATTCTATTCTATTCTATTCTATTCTATTCTATTCTATTCTATTCTATTCTATTCTATTCTATTCTATGCTATTCTATTCTATTCTATTCTATTCTATTCTATTCTATTCTATTCTATTCTATTCTATTCTATTCTATTCTATTCTATTCTATTCTATTCTATTCTATTCTATTCTATTCTATTCTATTCTATTCTATTCTATTCTATTCTATTCTATTCTATTCTATTCTATTCTATTCTATTCTATTCTATTCTATTCTATTCTATTCTATTCTATTCTATTCTATTCTATTCTATTCTATTCTATTCTATTCTATTCTATTCTATTCTATTCTATTCTATTCTATTCTATTCTATTCTATTCTATTCTATTCTATTCTATTCTATTCTATTCTATTCTATTCTATTCTATTCTATTCTATTCTATTCTATTCTATTCTATTCTATTCTATTCTATTCTATTCTATTCTATTCTATTCTATTCTATTCTATTCTATTCTATTCTATTCTATTCTATTCTATTCTATTCTATTCTATTCTATTCTATTCTATTCTATTCTATTCTATTCTATTCTATTCTATTCTATTCTATTCTATTCTATTCTATTCTATTCTATTCTATTCTATTCTATTCTATTCTATTCTATTCTATTCTATTCTATTCTATTCTATTCTATTCTATTCTATTCTATTCTATTCTATTCTATTCTATTCTATTCTATTCTATTCTATTCTATTCTATTCTATTCTATTCTATTCTATTCTATTCTATTCTATTCTATTCTATTCTATTCTATTCTATTCTATTCTATTCTATTCTATTCTATTCTATTCTATTCTATTCTATTCTATTCTATTCTATTCTATTCTATTCTATTCTATTCTATTCTATTCTATTCTATTCTATTCTATTCTATTCTATTCTATGCTATTCTATTCTATTCTATTCTATTCTATTCTATTCTATTCTATTCTATTCTATTCTATTCTATTCTATTCTATTCTATTCTATTCTATTCTATTCTATTCTATTCTATTCTATTCTATTCTATTCTATTCTATTCTATTCTATTCTATTCTATTCTATTCTATTCTATTCTATTCTATTCTATTCTATTCTATTCTATTCTATTCTATTCTATTCTATTCTATTCTATTCTATTCTATTCTATTCTATTCTATTCTATTCTATTCTATTCTATTCTATTCTATTCTATTCTATTCTATTCTATTCTATTCTATTCTATTCTATTCTATTCTATTCTATTCTATTCTATTCTATTCTATTCTATTCTATTCTATTCTATTCTATTCTATTCTATTCTATTCTATTCTATTCTATTCTATTCTATTCTATTCTATTCTATTCTATTCTATTCTATTCTATTCTATTCTATTCTATTCTATTCTATTCTATTCTATTCTATTCTATTCTATTCTATTCTATTCTATTCTATTCTATTCTATTCTATTCTATTCTATTCTATTCTATTCTATTCTATTCTATTCTATTCTATTCTATTCTATTCTATTCTATTCTATTCTATTCTATTCTATTCTATTCTATTCTATTCTATTCTATTCTATTCTATTCTATTCTATTCTATTCTATTCTATTCTATTCTATTCTATTCTATTCTATTCTATTCTATTCTATTCTATTCTATTCTATTCTATTCTATTCTATTCTATTCTATTCTATTCTATTCTATTCTATTCTATTCTATTCTATTCTATTCTATTCTATTCTATTCTATTCTATTCTATTCTATTCTATTCTATTCTATTCTATTCTATTCTATTCTATTCTATTCTATTCTATTCTATTCTATTCTATTCTATTCTATTCTATTCTATTCTATTCTATTCTATTCTATTCTATTCTATTCTATTCTATTCTATTCTATTCTATTCTATTCTATTCTATTCTATTCTATTCTATTCTATTCTATTCTATTCTATTCTATTCTATTCTATTCTATTCTATTCTATTCTATTCTATTCTATTCTATTCTATTCTATTCTATTCTATTCTATTCTATTCTATTCTATTCTATTCTATTCTATTCTATTCTATTCTATTCTATTCTATTCTATTCTATTCTATTCTATTCTATTCTATTCTATTCTATTCTATTCTATTCTATTCTATTCTATTCTATTCTATTCTATTCTATTCTATTCTATTCTATTCTATTCTATTCTATTCTATTCTATTCTATTCTATTCTATTCTATTCTATTCTATTCTATTCTATTCTATTCTATTCTATTCTATTCTATTCTATTCTATTCTATTCTATTCTATTCTATTCTATTCTATTCTATTCTATTCTATTCTATTCTATTCTATTCTATTCTATTCTATTCTATTCTATTCTATTCTATTCTATTCTATTCTATTCTATTCTATTCTATTCTATTCTATTCTATTCTATTCTATTCTATTCTATTCTATTCTATTCTATTCTATTCTATTCTATTCTATTCTATTCTATTCTATTCTATTCTATTCTATTCTATTCTATTCTATTCTATTCTATTCTATTCTATTCTATTCTATTCTATTCTATTCTATTCTATTCTATTCTATTCTATTCTATTCTATTCTATTCTATTCTATTCTATTCTATTCTATTCTATTCTATTCTATTCTATTCTATTCTATTCTATTCTATTCTATTCTATTCTATTCTATTCTATTCTATTCTATTCTATTCTATTCTATTCTATTCTATTCTATTCTATTCTATTCTATTCTATTCTATTCTATTCTATTCTATTCTATTCTATTCTATTCTATTCTATTCTATTCTATTCTATTCTATTCTATTCTATTCTATTCTATTCTATTCTATTCTATTCTATTCTATTCTATTCTATTCTATTCTATTCTATTCTATTCTATTCTATTCTATTCTATTCTATTCTATTCTATTCTATTCTATTCTATTCTATTCTATTCTATTCTATTCTATTCTATTCTATTCTATTCTATTCTATTCTATTCTATTCTATTCTATTCTATTCTATTCTATTCTATTCTATTCTATTCTATTCTATTCTATTCTATTCTATTCTATTCTATTCTATTCTATTCTATTCTATTCTATTCTATTCTATTCTATTCTATTCTATTCTATTCTATTCTATTCTATTCTATTCTATTCTATTCTATTCTATTCTATTCTATTCTATTCTATTCTATTCTATTCTATTCTATTCTATTCTATTCTATTCTATTCTATTCTATTCTATTCTATTCTATTCTATTCTATTCTATTCTATTCTATTCTATTCTATTCTATTCTATTCTATTCTATTCTATTCTATTCTATTCTATTCTATTCTATTCTATTCTATTCTATTCTATTCTATTCTATTCTATTCTATTCTATTCTATTCTATTCTATTCTATTCTATTCTATTCTATTCTATTCTATTCTATTCTATTCTATTCTATTCTATTCTATTCTATTCTATTCTATTCTATTCTATTCTATTCTATTCTATTCTATTCTATTCTATTCTATTCTATTCTATTCTATTCTATTCTATTCTATTCTATTCTATTCTATTCTATTCTATTCTATTCTATTCTATTCTATTCTATTCTATTCTATTCTATTCTATTCTATTCTATTCTATTCTATTCTATTCTATTCTATTCTATTCTATTCTATTCTATTCTATTCTATTCTATTCTATTCTATTCTATTCTATTCTATTCTATTCTATTCTATTCTATTCTATTCTATTCTATTCTATTCTATTCTATTCTATTCTATTCTATTCTATTCTATTCTATTCTATTCTATTCTATTCTATTCTATTCTATTCTATTCTATTCTATTCTATTCTATTCTATTCTATTCTATTCTATTCTATTCTATTCTATTCTATTCTATTCTATTCTATTCTATTCTATTCTATTCTATTCTATTCTATTCTATTCTATTCTATTCTATTCTATTCTATTCTATTCTATTCTATTCTATTCTATTCTATTCTATTCTATTCTATTCTATTCTATTCTATTCTATTCTATTCTATTCTATTCTATTCTATTCTATTCTATTCTATTCTATTCTATTCTATTCTATTCTATTCTATTCTATTCTATTCTATTCTATTCTATTCTATTCTATTCTATTCTATTCTATTCTATTCTATTCTATTCTATTCTATTCTATTCTATTCTATTCTATTCTATTCTATTCTATTCTATTCTATTCTATTCTATTCTATTCTATTCTATTCTATTCTATTCTATTCTATTCTATTCTATTCTATTCTATTCTATTCTATTCTATTCTATTCTATTCTATTCTATTCTATTCTATTCTATTCTATTCTATTCTATTCTATTCTATTCTATTCTATTCTATTCTATTCTATTCTATTCTATTCTATTCTATTCTATTCTATTCTATTCTATTCTATTCTATTCTATTCTATTCTATTCTATTCTATTCTATTCTATTCTATTCTATTCTATTCTATTCTATTCTATTCTATTCTATTCTATTCTATTCTATTCTATTCTATTCTATTCTATTCTATTCTATTCTATTCTATTCTATTCTATTCTATTCTATTCTATTCTATTCTATTCTATTCTATTCTATTCTATTCTATTCTATTCTATTCTATTCTATTCTATTCTATTCTATTCTATTCTATTCTATTCTATTCTATTCTATTCTATTCTATTCTATTCTATTCTATTCTATTCTATTCTATTCTATTCTATTCTATTCTATTCTATTCTATTCTATTCTATTCTATTCTATTCTATTCTATTCTATTCTATTCTATTCTATTCTATTCTATTCTATTCTATTCTATTCTATTCTATTCTATTCTATTCTATTCTATTCTATTCTATTCTATTCTATTCTATTCTATTCTATTCTATTCTATTCTATTCTATTCTATTCTATTCTATTCTATTCTATTCTATTCTATTCTATTCTATTCTATTCTATTCTATTCTATTCTATTCTATTCTATTCTATTCTATTCTATTCTATTCTATTCTATTCTATTCTATTCTATTCTATTCTATTCTATTCTATTCTATTCTATTCTATTCTATTCTATTCTATTCTATTCTATTCTATTCTATTCTATTCTATTCTATTCTATTCTATTCTATTCTATTCTATTCTATTCTATTCTATTCTATTCTATTCTATTCTATTCTATTCTATTCTATTCTATTCTATTCTATTCTATTCTATTCTATTCTATTCTATTCTATTCTATTCTATTCTATTCTATTCTATTCTATTCTATTCTATTCTATTCTATTCTATTCTATTCTATTCTATTCTATTCTATTCTATTCTATTCTATTCTATTCTATTCTATTCTATTCTATTCTATTCTATTCTATTCTATTCTATTCTATTCTATTCTATTCTATTCTATTCTATTCTATTCTATTCTATTCTATTCTATTCTATTCTATTCTATTCTATTCTATTCTATTCTATTCTATTCTATTCTATTCTATTCTATTCTATTCTATTCTATTCTATTCTATTCTATTCTATTCTATTCTATTCTATTCTATTCTATTCTATTCTATTCTATTCTATTCTATTCTATTCTATTCTATTCTATTCTATTCTATTCTATTCTATTCTATTCTATTCTATTCTATTCTATTCTATTCTATTCTATTCTATTCTATTCTATTCTATTCTATTCTATTCTATTCTATTCTATTCTATTCTATTCTATTCTATTCTATTCTATTCTATTCTATTCTATTCTATTCTATTCTATTCTATTCTATTCTATTCTATTCTATTCTATTCTATTCTATTCTATTCTATTCTATTCTATTCTATTCTATTCTATTCTATTCTATTCTATTCTATTCTATTCTATTCTATTCTATTCTATTCTATTCTATTCTATTCTATTCTATTCTATTCTATTCTATTCTATTCTATTCTATTCTATTCTATTCTATTCTATTCTATTCTATTCTATTCTATTCTATTCTATTCTATTCTATTCTATTCTATTCTATTCTATTCTATTCTATTCTATTCTATTCTATTCTATTCTATTCTATTCTATTCTATTCTATTCTATTCTATTCTATTCTATTCTATTCTATTCTATTCTATTCTATTCTATTCTATTCTATTCTATTCTATTCTATTCTATTCTATTCTATTCTATTCTATTCTATTCTATTCTATTCTATTCTATTCTATTCTATTCTATTCTATTCTATTCTATTCTATTCTATTCTATTCTATTCTATTCTATTCTATTCTATTCTATTCTATTCTATTCTATTCTATTCTATTCTATTCTATTCTATTCTATTCTATTCTATTCTATTCTATTCTATTCTATTCTATTCTATTCTATTCTATTCTATTCTATTCTATTCTATTCTATTCTATTCTATTCTATTCTATTCTATTCTATTCTATTCTATTCTATTCTATTCTATTCTATTCTATTCTATTCTATTCTATTCTATTCTATTCTATTCTATTCTATTCTATTCTATTCTATTCTATTCTATTCTATTCTATTCTATTCTATTCTATTCTATTCTATTCTATTCTATTCTATTCTATTCTATTCTATTCTATTCTATTCTATTCTATTCTATTCTATTCTATTCTATTCTATTCTATTCTATTCTATTCTATTCTATTCTATTCTATTCTATTCTATTCTATTCTATTCTATTCTATTCTATTCTATTCTATTCTATTCTATTCTATTCTATTCTATTCTATTCTATTCTATTCTATTCTATTCTATTCTATTCTATTCTATTCTATTCTATTCTATTCTATTCTATTCTATTCTATTCTATTCTATTCTATTCTATTCTATTCTATTCTATTCTATTCTATTCTATTCTATTCTATTCTATTCTATTCTATTCTATTCTATTCTATTCTATTCTATTCTATTCTATTCTATTCTATTCTATTCTATTCTATTCTATTCTATTCTATTCTATTCTATTCTATTCTATTCTATTCTATTCTATTCTATTCTATTCTATTCTATTCTATTCTATTCTATTCTATTCTATTCTATTCTATTCTATTCTATTCTATTCTATTCTATTCTATTCTATTCTATTCTATTCTATTCTATTCTATTCTATTCTATTCTATTCTATTCTATTCTATTCTATTCTATTCTATTCTATTCTATTCTATTCTATTCTATTCTATTCTATTCTATTCTATTCTATTCTATTCTATTCTATTCTATTCTATTCTATTCTATTCTATTCTATTCTATTCTATTCTATTCTATTCTATTCTATTCTATTCTATTCTATTCTATTCTATTCTATTCTATTCTATTCTATTCTATTCTATTCTATTCTATTCTATTCTATTCTATTCTATTCTATTCTATTCTATTCTATTCTATTCTATTCTATTCTATTCTATTCTATTCTATTCTATTCTATTCTATTCTATTCTATTCTATTCTATTCTATTCTATTCTATTCTATTCTATTCTATTCTATTCTATTCTATTCTATTCTATTCTATTCTATTCTATTCTATTCTATTCTATTCTATTCTATTCTATTCTATTCTATTCTATTCTATTCTATTCTATTCTATTCTATTCTATTCTATTCTATTCTATTCTATTCTATTCTATTCTATTCTATTCTATTCTATTCTATTCTATTCTATTCTATTCTATTCTATTCTATTCTATTCTATTCTATTCTATTCTATTCTATTCTATTCTATTCTATTCTATTCTATTCTATTCTATTCTATTCTATTCTATTCTATTCTATTCTATTCTATTCTATTCTATTCTATTCTATTCTATTCTATTCTATTCTATTCTATTCCTATTCTATTCTATTCTATTCTATTCTATTCTATTCTATTCTATTCTATTCTATTCTATTCTATTCTATTCTATTCTATTCTATTCTATTCTATTCTATTCTATTCTATTCTATTCTATTCTATTCTATTCTATTCTATTCTATTCTATTTCTATTCTATTCTATTCTATTCTATTCTATTCTATTCTATTCTATTCTATTCTATTCTATTCTATTCTATTCTATTCTATTCTATTCTATTCTATTCTATTCTATTCTATTCTATTCTATTCTATTCTATTCTATTCTATTCTATTCTATTCTATTCTATTCTATTCTATTCTATTCTATTCTATTCTATTCTATTCTATTCTATTCTATTCTATTCTATTCTATTCTATTCTATTCTATTCTATTCTATTCTATTCTATTCTATTCTATTCTATTCTATTCTATTCTATTCTATTCTATTCTATTCTATTCTATTCTATTCTATTCTATTTCTATTCTATTCTATTCTATTCTATTCTATTCTATTCTATTCTATTCTATTCTATTCTATTCTATTCTATTCTATTCTATTCTATTCTATTCTATTCTATTCTATTCTATTCTATTCTATTCTATTCTATTCTATTCTATTCTATTCTATTCTATTCTATTCTATTCTATTCTATTCTATTCTATTCTATTCTATTCTATTCTATTCTATTCTATTCTATCTATTCTATTCTATTCTATTCTATTCTATTCTATTCTATTCTATTCTATTCTATTCTATTCTATTCTATTCTATTCTATTCTATTCTATTCTATTCTATTCTATTCTATTCTATTCTATTCTATTCTATTCTATTCTATTCTATTCTATTCTATTCTATTCTATTCTATTCTATTCTATTCTATTCTTCTATTCTATTCTATTCTATTCTATTCTATTCTATTCTATTCTATTCTATTCTATTCTATTCTATTCTATTCTATTCTATTCTATTCTATTCTATTCTATTCTATTCTATTCTATTCTATTCTATTCTATTCTATTCTATTCTATTCTATTCTATTCTATTCTATTCTATTCTATTCTATTCTATTCTATTCTATTCTATTCTATTCTATTCTATTCTATTCTATTCTATTCTATTCTATTCTATTCTATTCTATTCTATTCTATTCTATTCTATTCTATTCTATTCTATTCTATTCTATTCTATTCTATTCTATTCTATTCTATTCTATTCTATTCTATTCTATTCTATTCTATTCTATTCTATTCTATTCTATTCTATTCTATTCTATTCTATTCTATTCTATTCTATTCTATTCTATCTATTCTATTCTATTCTATTCTATTCTATTCTATTCTATTCTATTCTATTCTATTCTATTCTATTCTATTCTATTCTATTCTATTCTATTCTATTCTATTCTATTCTATTCTATTCTATTCTATTCTATTCTATTCTATTCTATTCTATTCTATTCTATTCTATTCTATTCTATTCTATTCTATTCTATTCTATTCTATTCTATTCTATTCTATTCTATTCTATTCTATTCTATTCTATTCTATTCTATTCTATTCTATTCTATTCTATTCTATTCTATTCTATTCTATTCTATTCTATTCTATTCTATTCTATTCTATTCTATTCTATTCTATTCTATTCTATTCTATTCTATTCTATTCTATTCTATTCTATTCTATTCTATTCTATTCTATTCTATTCTATTCTATTCTATTCTATTCTATTCTATTCTATTCTATTCTATTCTATTCTATTCTATTCTATTCTATTCTATTCTATTCTATTCTATTCTATTCTATTCTATTCTATTCTATTCTATTCTATTCTATTCTATTCTATTCTATTCTATTCTATTCTATTCTATTCTATTCTATTCTATTCTATTCTATTCTATTCTATTCTATTCTATTCTATTCTATTATTCTATTCTATTCTATTCTATTCTATTCTATTCTATTCTATTCTATTCTATTCTATTCTATTCTATTCTATTCTATTCTATTCTATTCTATTCTATTCTATTCTATTCTATTCTATTCTATTCTATTCTATTCTATTCTATTCTATTCTATTCTATTCTATTCTATTCTATTCTATTCTATTCTATTCTATTCTATTCTATTCTATTCTATTCTATTCTATTCTATTCTATTCTATTCTATTCTATTCTATTCTATTCTATTCTATTCTATTCTATTCTATTCTATTCTATTCTATTCTATTCTATTCTATTCTATTCTATTCTATTCTATTCTATTCTATTCTATTCTATTCTATTCTATTCTATTCTATTCTATTCTATTCTATTCTATTCTATTCTATTCTATTCTATTCTATTCTATTCTATTCTATTCTATTCTATTTCTATTCTATTCTATTCTATTCTATTCTATTCTATTCTATTCTATTCTATTCTATTCTATTCTATTCTATTCTATTCTATTCTATTCTATTCTATTCTATTCTATTCTATTCTATTCTATTCTATTCTATTCTATTCTATTCTATTCTATTCTATTCTATTCTATTCTATTCTATTCTATTCTATTCTATCTATTCTATTCTATTCTATTCTATTCTATTCTATTCTATTCTATTCTATTCTATTCTATTCTATTCTATTCTATTCTATTCTATCTATTCTATTCTATTCTATTCTATTCTATTCTATTCTATTCTATTCTATTCTATTCTATTCTATTCTATTCTATTCTATTCTATTCTATTCTATTCTATTCTATTCTATTCTATTCTATTCTATTCTATTCTATTCTATTCTATTCTATTCTATTCTATTCTATTCTATTCTATTCTATTCTATTCTATTCTATTCTATTCTATTCTAGTCTATTCTATTCTATTCTATTCTATTCTATTCTATTCTATTCTATTCTATTCTATTCTATTCTATTCTATTCTATTCTATTCTATTCTATTCTATTCTATTCTATTCTATTCTATTCTATTCTATTCTATTCTATTCTATTCTATTCTATTCTATTCTATTCTATTCTATTCTATTCTATTCTATTCTATTCTATTCTATTCTATTCTATTCTATTCTATTCTATTCTATTCTATTCTATTCTATTCTATTCTATTCTATTCTATTCTATTCTATTCTATTCTATTCTATTCTATTCTATTCTATTCTATTCTATTCTATTCTATTCTATTCTATTCTATTCTATTCTATTCTATTCTATTCTATTCTATTCTATTCTATTCTATTCTATTCTATTCTATTCTATTCTATTCTATTCTATTCTATTCTATTCTATTCTATTCTATTCTATTCTATTCTATTCTATTCTATTCTATTCTATTCTATTCTATTCTATTCTATTCTATTCTATTCTATTCTATTCTATTCTATTCTATTCTATTCTATTCTATTCTATTCTATTCTATTCTATTCTATTCTATTCTATTCTATTCTATTCTATTCTATTCTATTCTATTCTATTCTATTCTATTCTATTCTATTCTATTCTATTCTATTCTATTCTATTCTATTCTATTCTATTCTATTCTATTCTATTCTATTCTATTCTATTCTATTCTATTCTATTCTATTCTCTATTCTATTCTATTCTATTCTATTCTATTCTATTCTATTCTATTCTATTCTATTCTATTCTATTCTATTCTATTCTATTCTATTCTATCTATTCTATTCTATTCTATTCTATTCTATTCTATTCTATTCTATTCTATTCTATTCTATTCTATTCTATTCTATTCTATTCTATTCTATTCTATTCTATTCTATTCTATTCTATTCTATTCTATTCTATTCTATTCTATTCTATTCTATTCTATTCTATTCTATTCTATTCTATTCTATTCTATTCTATTCTATTCTATTCTATTCTATTCTATTCTATTCTATTCTATTCTATTCTATTCTATTCTATTCTATTCTATTCTATTCTATTCTATTCTATTCTATTCTATTCTATTCTATTCTATTCTATTCTATTCTATTCTATTCTATTCTATTCTATTCTATTCTATTCTATTCTATTCTATTCTATTCTATTCTATTCTATTCTATTCTATTCTATTCTATTCTATTCTATTCTATTCTATTCTATTCTATTCTATTCTATTCTATTCTATTCTATTCTATTCTATTCTATTCTATTCTATTCTATTCTATTCTATTCTATTCTATTCTATTCTATTCTATTCTATTCTATTCTATTCTATTCTATTCTATTCTATTCTATTCTATTCTATTCTATTCTATTCTATTCTATTCTATTCTATTCTATTCTATTCTATTCTATTCTATTCTATTCTATTCTATTCTATTCTATTCTATTCTATTCTATTCTATTCTATTCTATTCTATTCTATTCTATTCTATTCTATTCTATTCTATTCTATTCTATTCTATTCTATTCTATTCTATTCTATTCTATTCTATTCTATTCTATTCTATTCTATTCTATTCTATTCTATTCTATTCTATTCTATTCTATTCTATTCTATTCTATTCTATTCTATTCTATTCTATTCTATTCTATTCTATTCTATTCTATTCTATTCTATTCTATTCTATTCTATTCTATTCTATTCTATTCTATATAATGTGCAAGAGCAAAAATATATATAATAATATTTGCAAATGTTTATCAGAATGTTATGCAACAGGAAAACGTCTTTCTCCCGAAGTAAACGAGAAGTGCGATCATCAAAGGAATGGACACTATGCTTCTCACGACGACAAGAACAGCGCCCAATAACTGTAATGTGCACGAACAAAAACAAAGATGTAAATTTTAATCAGATATCCCCATGCGACAGAAAAACAACTCCTTCCAGATGTAAATGGAAGGGCGATCATTCAACGTAATGGTCACTAATGAATCAAAAGAAACAAAAGCGCCATTGTACTGTAATGTGCAGGAGCAAATCTGATAGGGGATAACATGTTTCCGTTACACTCGTCTGAAAGAAGAATCACCATGCACCTGCTTTGTGATGGACACCATATACGTGCCATTTCCATTTCATTCCCTTCGGAATGCACACTACAGAGGTCTCAGGTTTCCTGTAGATACACAAGCAGAGCAGGGACTCACTCATAAAGGATCGTCTAAAGCAGGTCGGCGGGAGCCTATGATTCGCTAGCTAGCAGTCGGGTGGGGGGGTTCTTGACCTAGTTTAGCCGCCTTGGTCTTGCTACACATTAATTTATAAAGACTCCCTAGGATATGAATTACTATAGTTACTCTAAATGTTACGAGTAGTATAGAAACAAAACAAACAAAGCCCCACTATACTACTCAGTGAAATATATAAAAACAAGGGTTAATTATCCTCACTCTTGAATTAGGTCTCTCAGGTGTATTGAGAAACCACGCGTCTTCACCCTCCCTATACCTGTATCTTAGGAGCGCAAATGTATACTAAGATCCCTAAATATTGTCAGCCTAGCACAGTCAATCCATAAGAGAGAATTACACAAAATCAATTATTCATTTTGAAAATTTATTAACAGCTTAATTATACAAAACTACTTATAAAATTTAATCAATATAATCATATCCCATAAAAAATTCAATGGCAACCAAAGGCCCCGTATATACACAGATACAACTAAATCCTAAAACAAATCTCCTAACTTGATACAACCGAAACTTAAATTTCAGACAAATCTGCATATTATACACCCTCAATCGAAAGAAAAAATTTACTAGGTTCAATTACCAAACTTTCCGATTGAAGATATATAAAGGCCATTAAGCGGTAATCTTCCGGATGTACCAGGAACAAAAAAAAACTAAATTAACAAAAATCGGGCAAACCCGCGAAAGACAAAAGCTCTCAATATTAGCATAGAAGTACTTAGAAAAGTCGTCCTGAAAAAAAACGACCTAAAGCAATCCTACAATTTCAATAACGTTAATAAATGCCTACTTTTAGGGAGTAATAAAAATTTAAAATTATGTAAAATCTATATCATGACACAAAATGTGTATGTTGATAGATTAAGGTCATGATTAAGGGTCATGTCCATGATTATCTACAAATAACAAAATCTACAGTAACAATGATAATAATGGCAAAATCCAAAACATTAGATATATGAGGTGCTTAAAACTAAATTATAATTAGAAATTCATATAAAAAATTAATGGGAGCATACACTCAAGAGAATAATAATAATTCATATTAACAATATAACTTTCACTTACCCTTAGGACAGCAGTAATCAGCGATGAGGCCTCTCCGCGACGATGCTGTTGACTACAAGGAAGGAAAGTAGAGAGCTTGTCTAGATTAAGATAACCTACTTCATTAATACTAATTAAATAAAACCTGGGGGGGATACGTTTGAGGATAAGATACAGATGAATTGTTGAATAAGATGATAATGAGGATTTGAGGTTATGTTGAACTAAAGTTGATTATGATGGCCATGTGGATACGTTTGAGGAGTAGGTATACACATGATTATAAACGCTTTCGATATGATACAGATGAATTGTTGAATAAGATGATACTGAGGATTTGAGGTTATGTTGAACTAAAGTTGATTATGATGGCCATGTGGATACGTTTGAGGAGTAGGTATACACATGATTATAAACGCTTTCGATATGATACAGATGAATTGTTGAATAAGATGACACTGAGGATTTGAGGTTATGTTGAACTAAAGTTGATGATGATGACCATGTGGATACGTTTGAAGAGTAGGTATACACACGATTATAAACGCCTTTTGATATGATACAGATGAATTGTTGAATAAGATGACACTGAGGATTTGAGGTTATGTTGAACTAAAGTTGATGATGATGACCATGTGGATACGTTTGAAGAGTAGGTATACACACGATTATAAACGCCTTTTGATATGATACAGATGAATTGTTGAATAAGGTAATACTGAGGATTTGAGGTTATGTTGAACTAAAGTTGATGATGATGACCATGTGGATACGTTTGAGGAGTAGGTATACACATGATTATAAACGCCTTTTGATAATATACAGATGAATTGTTGAATAAGAGGATACTGAGGATTTGAGGTTATGTTGAACTAAAGTTGATGATGATGACCATGTGGATACGTTTGAGGAGTAGGTATACACATGATTATAAACGCTTTCGATATGATACAGATGAATTGTTGAATAAGAGGATACTGAGGATTTGAGGTTATGTTGAACTAAAGTTGATTATGATGACCATGTGGATACGTTTGAGGAGTAGGTATACCCATGATTATAAACGCCTTTTGATAATATACAGATGAATTGTTGAATAAGATGATACTGAGGATTTGAGATTTGAGGTTATGTTGAACTAAAGTTGATTATGATGACCATGTGGATACGTTTGAGGAGTAGGTATACACACGATTATAAACGCCTTTTGATAATATACAGATGAATTGTTGAATAAGATGATACTGAGGATTTGAGGTTATGTTGAACTAAAGTTGATTATGATGACCATGTGGATACGTTTGAGGAGTAGGTATACACATGATTATAAACGCCTTTCGATAATATAATATACCGAGGAATTGTTGGGCACGCTGTTGTTCCCTCTGGATTTTCTAGAACAGATCCCCGTGATCTGTGGATGTAGTCAATATGCTGGTTTCGATATTTCTTTCTTCCACGTAACAATAGAAAAGCGTTTAAAAGTAAACAAGTAAACGAGTACACAGAAACAAAAGAAAAGAAAAGAGAGCTTTTTCTTCTCTACACCAGCTTTTATATCTGTCATGAGAAGAATGATGTTGAATAGAACGAAGCGTTGGTTAAGTTTTTTTTCGTTAAATAGAGTTGTATTTTTCCGTTTCTTTTGGTCTTTTCGATCAGTAAAAAGCAACCCTGTCACTCGACCGGCCGAATACCAATAAACAAATATTCATTATATTGCGTAAAATGACTATAACATTTAACATATTAGGAAAAGAAAATACATTTTTTTTCTTTTCTTTTTATTATCAGTAAAATACAAAGTTTTACAACTCTCATTCGTTCCATAATAGCAATTTATATTCTTACACACTCATGAATGGCAACACTGTTAACAAACTCAAGTGAATTTAATACCGATGAAGGCACTGTTACCATATGAAAATACTATACTACCATAAGTACTGTATAAGATTATGTCATGCAGTTACTTAAGTCGGTAATCGAATGTATAATGTCCTCACTCCAACTGACAAAGGTGGGGTGAATGTTTTTGTTTTGTTTTGATCTCTCTCTTTTGTGATCGAAGTCGTTCACTACAAAACTGCATAACATGAGGCAATTGCCCATCATGATAGGAAGAAAAAGAACGAGCTTATTAAATTTCCAACACTTTGTCCGGGTAACCTTATGACCGAATATCTTTAGCGTGATAGGTGCCAACGGGCCTTCCTTCACAATCCTCTAGTGCATAGTAATGTCTTCCTAACTTCTCTCTAACTCTCGCCTTAACGAAGACAGGTGCTAATTTGCTGTTAAAATGCTTTTCCATACGACTTTGCACAAAATTTCTTCTTAAAACCTCTTGACCAATGTGAAATATTTCTGGTCGCGTTCTTAAATTATATGTTTGCTGGTTCTGTTCATACGCACGTCTCAACTGTTTCTGTATATCCTTTCTTACCAATTGTAGATTATTTTCTCGCGGCAATTTGATATTTGGTTCATCCAGCAGTTTTAAATTCCTCAAAATTCCGTAAGCAGATCCATGTGTTATCATATTGAGTCCAAACAAAGCATGATAGGGTGACATTTTTATGGCTTGATGATAGGCATTTCTAAGAGAACAACTAATTGAACTTAAGTTTTCATCCCATTTAGTGTGATCTTGTTTAAGGTAAGCTCTTATAGCAGCGATAACTGAGCGATTTACTCTTTCGGACGCATTTGATTGAGGCGAATATACAGCCGTATACGTATGCTGTATCCCTAATGAGGTGAAAAAGGCATTTAAGTCGTTCGCTTTAAACTGAGACCCATTATCGCTTACGATTACTTCAGGTACCCCATAAACGTGAAATATTTGTTTTTCTAAAAATTCCTTAATGGGAATGGAGGTAAACTTTTTCAATGGGTGTAGCCATTGAAACTTCGTAAAATGATCAAGTATGATTAAGATTCCGATATGTCCTGATTTACTCCGTGGATAAGGTCCTATTAGGTCAACATATAATCTTTGAAAGGGACGGAGAGTTATAATTTGATTACCCATTTCAGGCTTCATGATGAAGTTCGGATGTTTGGTAGTTTTACATGTTTCACAGCTTCGAACAAAAGTTCTAATATCTTTTACCATACCTGGCCAAAAGAAAAACCGCTTTATTAACTCTAAAGTCTTATGCATTCCTCCATGCGAAGCAATTTTTGAGTCATGATAGCGACTAATCACCGAGTGTCGTAATTCGTCTGGAACCCAAAGTTTCCATGCTAAATTTTCATTATATTCAGTACCATCATAGTGTTCATTTCGGATATAAATATATTTATCCATTATTTTGATATCCGGATAATTTTGTTGATTATCCTTTACTTTTTCTTTGATTTTAATATATTCTTCACTATCAAAATAAGGAGAATTTAAATCAATTCCTGGTTCTGAATTATCTATGGCAGCAATTTCCCCAATTGTAATTCTGGATAGTGCATCAGGTATTACGTTTTCCTTTCCTTTTCGATGACTGATTGTAAATTTGTAGGACTGCAGTTTTAGAACCCATCTCGCTAATCTACCACTTAGATTCGGCTGTCGCATTAGCCATACAAGACTCGAATGATCCGTAATTACTTCAAATTCTTGAAGCTCCAAATAACACCTAAATCGTTGTATTGCTTCAATTGCAGCTAAGCACTCCCGTTCAGTAACGCTGTAATTCCGTTGTGCCGAATTCAATTTTTTACTCATGAATGCAATTGGCTTCTCTTCATTATTTTCATCTAGTTGAATGAGTACGGCTCCTATGCCTACATCGCTTGCATCACAATGTACGTAGAATTTCTTATCGAAGTTTGGGTTATTTAATACTGGTGCTGATGATAATACGTCCTTGATGTTTTCGAAGGCGGCTTGTGCTTCTGGAGTCCAATGAAATTTCTTTTTCGATGATAACGTTTCGGTAATTGGAAACACAAGGCTAGAAAAATTCTTAATAAATCGGCGATACCATCCGGCTAAACCTAAAAATCCTCGTACTTGTCTAATGTTCTTGGGTACAGGCCAATCACGAATGGCACTAACTTTTCCCGGATCAGTAATAATACCGCCATCACCAATGATGTAACCCAAATAATTGACTTTCCTCACACAGAATTTACTTTTCTCAATATTCAACGTCAAATTGGCTTTCCGAAATTGTTCGGCTATGCGCACTAAAATACCAAGATGCTCTTCAAAGTTTTCAGATAAAATAATTAGGTCATCAAGATATCCAAATACACGATTCTTCAAATCCGCGGGAATAAGGTCATCCATCAGTCGGCACATAGTCTGAGGTGCATTGCAAAGTCCAAATGGCATTACTGTAAACTGATAGAGTGGCCTTCCTGGCACAGTGAAAGCAGTCAGGGGTTTGGACTGATCATCTAATGGTATCTGCCAATAAGCATCCTTCAAATCTAGTTTAGAAATAATATTAACTTTCGGAAGACGAGCAAAAATTCCTTCGATGGATGGCAAAGGATAAGCATCCTTGATGGTAACACTATTAACTTTTCTGGCATCTAAACAAAGACGTACTTTATTTGGCTTTATTACCAGTCGCATTGGGGAACTCCATGGCGAATTTGAGGTTTCGATAACACCTAAAGACAGCATTCTATCGATTTCCTTAAACATCAATTTCTCTACTGCGGGGGAAACGGGATAAAATCGTTGCTTTATAGGTTTGGAATCTCCGACATCTATAGAGTGCTTTATTAAACTAGTTCTGCCCAGTCCTTGAATGGCAAAATTCGGAAATAAGGAAATTACGGTATCAAGTTGAAACCTTTGGCTTGTCGTTAGATCACAAGATTCATTAGAGATGGTTGGATCATTGGTTCCAGAGGTGTCCATAGAGTTATCCGTCATAGCAGTGGTACAACCAGGCGAATTAATATCAAGTATAGATTTATCTATAATATCAGCCGATTCGATTAAATTAGGTAGCAAATTAAATTTCCTCCAGAAGTCTATTCCCAATATAAGCCTTTGAGATATGGATGGTATTATAAATAAATTCAGTGGTTTCACAAGGTTCTTGTAGGTGACCATCACATTTATCCAACCTATAACCTTTTGAGCAACTCCATCTGCAGTTTTCACAACAGTCTTACATCTCGAAAAATTAGGGTATTTGGAAAAATCCTCCCGCGCGAAATCTGAGCCAATGCAGCTAATGGTTGCTCCGGTATCCAGCAATCCATACTCAATAAAATTCAAAAACGACACATTTGCATAACACCTATTATCCTTGGCTTTGCCAATTACAGCTGATAGTAATAATTTCGAACATAATCTACGAGATTTGTAAAAATTTCTTAACCGTAACGTTGATCTCTTTGGCTTCCTAAGTAACTTTATAGCATTTAGTTGTAAGTCATTAAAAATTTCATTTCTTTTCTCAACGTATCTTTCCCATTTCTTGTGGTAGGGTACTCTTGGAAAAATCAGTTTATCAAGGTTCTGATCATTTTCAGGGTTTTCAAGGCATACTTCGCGTTTACGTAATTTTATATCTTTATTTGAATAGGCAAAATCAGTGGAATTTTGTACTACACGAGTATCCGGGAAGGTATCGTGGTCGCAATCTATTACCTTATCATTTCGAATAGCTAAGGGTTGGGGTTCCCTGGTGGTTGGCGCTGGTAGTTTTTTGAGTACTTCTTTTCCTTACATGTAAGACATTGGGGTTTGTACGTATTTTTAGCCCCACAGCCATAACAAAAGATATTTCTCTCCTGTAAACAGTCTTCCCATACATGACCAAGTTTATCGCAATTCCAACACCGTATTGAGTCTGTTTTCTTTGCGCCTACGACCATATCGGAGGAAATACACTCAGCTTCACTAACGTCCATATTTACTTCAGCGAGGTGTCGACGTACCAGCTGAGGGTTGATGTTTCGATGATGAAAATTCCTCTTTACATTATCGTCTTCATAGAATGTTTCTCGCATTTGAATCAGTTTTCTCAAATGTGATATTGAGTGGATGGGTACATAAAGCAATTCTTTTCGGATTTCGGGACGTAAATTCCGAGTGATTATTTCGGTTAGTTCCAGATCAGTAAACGCAGAGGGTAATCTGTCCATAATTGACGAAACAGCTTCAAAAAATGCATCAAATGATTCTCCAGGCTTTTGTTTACGGTTTCTGATTTCTTCACGAATATCAAATGACGATTTGTAATCCTTATATTGCGAACGAATAGAATCACAAAATTCATTCCAGTGGATCTGGCCATTCTCTTGTTTATGGTATCGCCAATACCAATCACGTGCTTTACCAACCAGAAGCATATGTAAGTTTTTACAAATAATACCAAAATCACCATTAAAATTATCATTCGTTAAGGACTTTAATCTGTATAGAAACTCCTCTACATTCAATCCTGAAAGTGACCCATCAAATTTCAAATTCCAATTCTGAATTATGGAAGTTATCTTATCATTGTAATAATTCGAATTCTGAGAATTCACCGAATTTGGGGGAAAACTATTAAAATGGTTCGGGGATTGTTGAATCGAATACGTACGATTACTATTACTACCACAATTCGCTTGTCTACTCTGTGACGGATAATTAGAGTGAACATTATTACGATTGTTCGTATCCCTATAAGACGTCCGATCATTGGAATTTATTGGCCCTTGCCTATGACTCCCATAATTAGGCACACCGTTGAAATTATCAACAGCTCTACGAACGCTAGGTTCACTTATCTGATTGGAATTACGCTCATCATTGATCGAATGTTGCGACATATTAAAATTCTGCAACGCTTTGTTCAAGTTGGTCTCTATCATTCTGTTAATTTGGTCATAATCAACCACCAATTGTGAACGTTGCTCGAGATTACTATTCTCCATTTGACCAAGAGTTGCATCCTGTGACGATCCTTGATCAATTTCATTCGTTTCGTTCGTGCTAACATCGACTATCGGAGTACTGGGTTCTTGAAAAACAGTTCTGCCGGCACTTCTAGTGTGATATGCTTTAGTGTGACCACCCCGAATTTTACTTCTAGGTTTCAAAACAGATTGCTTAAATGGAAAAGAGATTTTGCGTAAGTCCTCCAGTTCACAAGGTTGTCTACACATTGGACATTCCTTTGTATGAGTCAGGCTATCCTCTATACAGGTTCTATGAAATATATGATTGCAACGATTCAAAATCATGCACGGAGCTTTCTCATCCATACTCTCCGTACAAATAGGACAATTTCGATCTGATCCTCCAGCTACATTTGGAATTGGATTAGATGACATAATCGCAACCGACGCTGACGAATGAGGTGGAGTTCTTGGCAACGACATTGTCCACGAACTCGCTCACTACTCAACAATACATCCAAAACTAATCCAAGAATAACTAAAAAAAATCTAATTTAATCGATGAAAAATAAAAAAAAAACTAATCCAAGATAAAAAAAATATCCCCGATAGAAAAACGCTTCCGCAACTAAAATCGGGGTCCGTAGATAAATAAAAAAAAAAACAAAATTATGAGTCTGTAAATAAATTCATAAAAAAAATTTCTCTCATATGGCCGACTGAGCCAGGCCGAACGAAGGAGCAAACATAATTAACCTTGGGGATACTAAGACAGATTAATGAATATCCTGAGTGAACACTAAGAACACACCTAAGTCCATCCAATAACAGTGGATATTAATTCCCATTATTCAAATTAATAATATAATCTCAACAGCTACAGATTGTTAATCCCAACTTAATATAACTCCAATTAAACAATATTTCACAGCAAATTGCACTGAAATAAGTAACAGCAATGCAATACTTCCTCATTACCGGTAAAAGAATTGATGCATTGATATTCGGTTAGGCTACTCGAACTGAAATCTCTCAAGCACCTAAATATCCCGAATATGTACATCACTCATCCACCGAAATAGTTCCGCACTACACCACTGGTAATAAATTCCAGCGAAAAATTGAACTATTAAAAACAGATTTCAATGAAACAAGACACAGCCATGCAGTACTTCCCCATCACCATAAAAGAATTGATGCATTGATATTCGGTTATGCTGCTCGAACTGAAAATTCTCAAGCACATAAATGTCCTGAATATATACATCAATCATTCACCGAAACAGTTCCGCACTACACCACTGGTAATAAATTCCAGCGAAAAATTGAACTATTAAAAACAGATTTCAATGAAACAAGACACAGCCATGCAGTACTTCCCCATCACCATAAAAGAATTGATGCATTGATATTCGGTTATGCTGCTCGAACTGAAAATTCTCAAGCACATAAATGTCCTGAATATATACATCAATCATTCACCGAAACAGTTCCGCACTACACCACCGTAAAAAATTCCACCGACAAAAGTGAACTCTATATTAAAGAAAGAGAAAAAAAAAAAAAAACAAATTCTAATGAAATAAGTAATGACAATGCAATACTTCCCCAGTCCCGGCAAAAGGATGGATGCATTGTTATTCGGTTAGGCTACTCGAACTAAATATCCCAAGCACCTACATATCCTGAATATTTACGTCCATTATCTACCGAAACCGTTCCGTACTACACAACCACTAAAATTTTTCGGAAAACTTGAAATTGAAAAGAAGACAGAAAAAAAAAATCTTATTGGGAGACAAAAATCGCAAACAAAATTCAGGATTTTTGTACCGCAAGTTGGTGGGGTTTAAGATTCCTTCAGCCCCGGGTTGGGGTTTAAGATTCCTGCCCCACGTTGGGCGCCATTTCTATAATGTGCAAGAGCAAAAATATATATAATAATATTTGCAAATGTTTATCAGAATGTTATGCAACAGGAAAACGTCCTTCTCCCGAAGTAAACGAGAAGTGCGATCATCAAGGGAATGGACACTATGCTTCTCACGACGACAAGAACAGCGCCCAATAACTGTAATGTGCACGAACAAAAACAAAGATGTAAATTTTAATCAGATATCCCCATGCGACAGAAAAACAACTCCTTCCAGATGTAAATGGAAGGGCGATCATTCAACGTAATGGTCACTAATGAATCAAAAGAAACAAAAGCCCATTTTACTGTAATGTGCAGGAGCAAATCTGATAGGGGATAACATGTTTCCGTTGCACTCGTCTGAAAGAAGAATCACCATGCACCTGCTTTGTGATGGACACCATATACGTGCCATTTCCATTTCCATTCCCTTCGGAATGCACACTAAAGAGGTCTCAGGTTTCCTGTAGATACACAAGCAGAGCAGGGACTCACTCATAAAGGATCGTCTAAAGCAGGTCGGCGGGAGCCTATGATTCGCTAGCTAGCAGTCGGGTGGGGGGGGGGTTCTTGACCTAGTTTAGCCGCCTTGGTCTTGCTACACATTAATTTATAAAGACTCCCTAGGATATTAATTACTATAGTTACTCTAAATGTTACGAGTAGTATAGAAACAAAACAAACAAAGCCCCACTATACTACTCAGTGAAATATATAAAAACAAGGGTTAATTATCCCCACTCTTGAATTAGGTCTCTCAGGTGTATTGAGAAACCACGCGTCTTCACCCTCCCTATACCTGTATCTTAGGAGCGCAAATGTATACTAAGATCCCTAAATATTGTCAGCCTAGAACAGTCAATCCATAAGAGAGAATTACACAAAATCAATTATTCATTTTGAAAATTTATTAACAGCTTAATTATACAAAACTACTTATAAAATTTAATCAATATAATCATATCCCATAAAAAATTCAATGGCAACCAAAGGCCCCGTATATACACAGATACAACTAAATCCTAAAACAAATCTCCTAACTTGATACAACCGAAACTTAAATTTCAGACAAATCTGCATATTATACACCCTCAATCGAAAGAAAAAATTTACTAGGTTCAATTACCAAACTTTCCGATTGAAGATATATAAATGCCATTAAGCGGTAATCTTCCGGATGTACCAGGAACTAAAAAAAACTAAATTAACAAAAATCGGGCAAACCCGCGAAAGACAAAAGCTCTCAATATTAGCATAGAAGTACTTAGAAAAGTCGTCCTGAAAAAAAACGACCTAAATCAATCCTACAATTTCAATAACGTTAATAAATGCCTACTTTTAGGGAGTAATAAAAATTTAAAATTATGTAAAATCTATATCATGACACAAAATGTGTATGCTGATAGATTAAGGTCATGATTAAGGGTCATGTCCATGATTATCTACAAATAACAAAATCTACAGTAACAATGATAATAATGGCAAAATCCAAAACATTAGATATATGAGGTGCTTAAAACTAAATTTATAATTAGAAATTCATATAAAAAAATTAATAGGAGCATACATTCAAGAGAATAATAATAATTCATATAAACAATATAACTTTCACTTACCCTTAGGACAGCAGTAATCAGCGATGAGGCCTCTCCGCGACGATGCTGTTGACTACAAGGAAGGAAAGTAGAGAGCTTGTCTAGATTAAGATAACCTACTTCATTAATACTAATTAAATAAAACCTGGGGGGGATACGTTTGAGGATATGATACAGATGAATTGTTGAATAAGATGATAATGAGGATTTGAGGTTATGTTGAACTAAAGTTGATGATGATGACCATGTGGATACGTTTGAAGAGTAGGTATACACACGATTATAAACGCCTTTTGATATGATACAGATGAATTGTTGAATAAGATAATACTGAGGATTTGAGGCTATGTTGAACTAAAGTTGATTATGATGGCCATGTGGATACGTTTGAGGAGTAGGTATACACATGATTATAAACGCCTTTCGATAATATACAGATGAATTGTTGAATAAGATAATACTGAGGATTTGAGGTTATGTTGAACTAAAGTTGATTATGATGGCCATGTGGATACGTTTGAGGAGTAGGTATACACATGATTAAAAACGCCTTTTGATATGATACAGATGAATTGTTGAATAAGAGGATACTGAGGATTTGAGGTTATGTTGAACTAAAGTTGATTATGATGGCCATGTGGATACGTTTGAGGAGTAGGTATACACATGATTATAAACGCCTTTCGATAATATACAGATGAATTGTTGACTAAGATGATACTGAGGATTTGAGGTTATGTTGAACTAAAGTTGCTTATGATGACCATGTGGATACGTTTGAGGAGTAGGTATACACACGATTATAAACGCCTTTTGATAATATACCGATGAATTGTTGACTAAGATGATACTGAGGATTTGAGGTTATGTTGAACTAAAGTTGATGATGATGACCATGTGGATACGTTTGAGGAGTAGGTATACACACGATTATAAACGCCCCCTGATAATATACAGATGAATTGTTGAATAAGATAATACTGAGGATTTGAGGTTATGTTGAACTAAAGTTGATTATGATGACCATGTGGATACGTTTGAGGAGTAGGTATACACACGATTATAAACGCCTTTTGATATGATACAGATGAATTGTTGAATAAGATAATACTGAGGATTTGAGGTTATGTTGAACTAAAGTTGATTATGATGACCATGTGGATACGTTTGAGGAGTAGGTATACACACGATTATAAACGCCTTTTGATAATATACAGATGAATTGTTGAATAAGATGATACTGAGGATTTGAGGTTATGTTGAACTAAAGTTGATTATGACGACCATGTGGATACGTTTGAGGAGTAGGTATACACATGATTATAAACGCCTTTCGATAATATAATATACCGAGGAATTGTTGGGCACGCTGTTGTTCCCTCTGGATTTTCTAGAACAGATCCCCGTGATCTGTGGATGTAGTCAATATGCTGGTTTCGATATTTCTTTCTTCCACGTAACAATAGAAAAGCGTTTAAAAGTAAACAAGTAAACGAGTACACAGAAACAAAAGAAAAGAAAAGAGAGCTTTTTCTTCTCTACACCAGCTTTTATATCTGTCATGAGAAGAATGATGTTGAATAGAACGAAGCGTTGGTTAAGTTTTTTTTCGTTAAATAGAGTTGTATTTTTCCGTTTCTTTTGGTCTTTTCGATCAGTAAAAAGCAACCCTGTCACTCGACCGGCCGAATACCAATAAACAAATATTCATTATATTGCGTAAAATGACTATAACATTTAACATATTAGGAAAAGAAAATACATTTTTTTTCTTTTCTTTTTATTATCAGTAAAATACAAAGTTTTACAACTCTCATTCGTTCCATAATAGCAATTTATATTCTTACACACTCATGAATGGCAACACTGTTAACAAACTCAAGTGAATTTAATACCGATGAAGGCACTGTTACCATATGAAAATACTATACTACCATAAGTACTGTATAAGATTATGTCATGCAGTTACTTAAGTCGGTAATCGAATGTATAATGTCCTCACTCCAACTGACAAAGGTGGGGTGAATGTTTTTGTTTTGTTTTGATCTCTCTCTTTTGTGATCGAAGTCGTTCACTACAAATAGGAATAGAATAGGAATAGAATAGGAATAGAATAGGAATAGAATAGGAATAGAATAGGAATAGAATAGGAATAGAATAGGAATAGAATAGGAATAGAATAGGAATAGAATAGGAATAGAATAGGAATAGAATAGGAATAGAATAGGAATAGAATAGGAATAGAATAGGAATAGAATAGAATAGAATAGAATAGAATAGAATAGAATAGAATAGAATAGAATAGAATAGAATAGAATAGAATAGAATAGAATAGAATAGAATAGAATAGAATAGAATAGAATAGAATAGAATAGAATAGAATAGAATAGAATAGAATAGAATAGAATAGAATAGAATAGAATAGAATAGAATAGAATAGAATAGAATAGAATAGAATAGAATAGAATAGAATAGAATAGAATAGAATAGAATAGAATAGAATAGAATAGAATAGAATAGAATAGAATAGAATAGAATAGAATAGAATAGAATAGAATAGAATAGAATAGAATAGAATAGAATAGAATAGAATAGAATAGAATAGAATAGAATAGAATAGAATAGAATAGAATAGAATAGAATAGAATAGAATAGAATAGAATAGAATAGAATAGAATAGAATAGAATAGAATAGAATAGAATAGAATAGAATAGAATAGAATAGAATAGACTAGAATAGAATAGAATAGAATAGAATAGAATAGAATAGAATAGAATAGAATAGAATAGAATAGAATAGAATAGAATAGAATAGAATAGAATAGAATAGAATAGAATAGAATAGAATAGAATAGAATAGAATAGAATAGAATAGAATAGAATAGAATAGAATAGAATAGAATAGAATAGAATAGAATAGAATAGAATAGAATAGAATAGAATAGAATAGAATAGAATAGAATAGAATAGAATAGAATAGAATAGAATAGAATAGAATAGAATAGAATAGAATAGAATAGCATAGAATAGAATAGAATAGAATAGAATAGAATAGAATAGAATAGAATAGAATAGAATAGAATAGAATAGAATAGAATAGAATAGAATAGAATAGAATAGAATAGAATAGAATAGAATAGAATAGAATAGAATAGAATAGAATAGAATAGAATAGAATAGAATAGAATAGAATAGAATAGAATAGAATAGAATAGAATAGAATAGAATAGAATAGAATAGAATAGAATAGAATAGAATAGAATAGAATAGAATAGAATAGAATAGAATAGAATAGAATAGAATAGAATAGAATAGAATAGAATAGAATAGAATAGAATAGAATAGAATAGAATAGAATAGAATAGAATAGAATAGAATAGAATAGAATAGAATAGAATAGAATAGAATAGAATAGAATAGAATAGAATAGAATAGAATAGAATAGAATAGAATAGAATAGAATAGAATAGAATAGAATAGAATAGAATAGAATAGAATAGAATAGAATAGAATAGAATAGAATAGAATAGAATAGAATAGAATAGAATAGAATAGAATAGAATAGAATAGAATAGAATAGAATAGAATAGAATAGAATAGAATAGAATAGAATAGAATAGAATAGAATAGAATAGAATAGAATAGAATAGAATAGAATAGAATAGAATAGAATAGAATAGAATAGAATAGAATAGAATAGAATAGAATAGAATAGAATAGAATAGAATAGAATAGAATAGAATAGAATAGAATAGAATAGAATAGAATAGAATAGAATAGAATAGAATAGAATAGAATAGAATAGAATAGAATAGAATAGAATAGAATAGAATAGAATAGAATAGAATAGAATAGAATAGAATAGAATAGAATAGAATAGAATAGAATAGAATAGAATAGAATAGAATAGAATAGAATAGAATAGAATAGAATAGAATAGAATAGAATAGAATAGAATAGAATAGAATAGAATAGAATAGAATAGAATAGAATAGAATAGAATAGAATAGAATAGAATAGAATAGAATAGAATAGAATAGAATAGAATAGAATAGAATAGAATAGAATAGAATAGAATAGAATAGAATAGAATAGAATAGAATAGAATAGAATAGAATAGAATAGAATAGAATAGAATAGAATAGAATAGAATAGAATAGAATAGAATAGAATAGAATAGAATAGAATAGAATAGAATAGAATAGAATAGAATAGAATAGAATAGAATAGAATAGAATAGAATAGAATAGAATAGAATAGAATAGAATAGAATAGAATAGAATAGAATAGAATAGAATAGAATAGAATAGAATAGAATAGAATAGAATAGAATAGAATAGAATAGAATAGAATAGAATAGAATAGAATAGAATAGAATAGAATAGAATAGAATAGAATAGAATAGAATAGAATAGAATAGAATAGAATAGAATAGAATAGAATAGAATAGAATAGAATAGAATAGAATAGAATAGAATAGAATAGAATAGAATAGAATAGAATAGAATAGAATAGAATAGAATAGAATAGAATAGAATAGAATAGAATAGAATAGAATAGAATAGAATAGAATAGAATAGAATAGAATAGAATAGAATAGAATAGAATAGAATAGAATAGAATAGAATAGAATAGAATAGAATAGAATAGAATAGAATAGAATAGAATAGAATAGAATAGAATAGAATAGAATAGAATAGAATAGAATAGAATAGAATAGAATAGAATAGAATAGAATAGAATAGAATAGAATAGAATAGAATAGAATAGAATAGAATAGAATAGAATAGAATAGAATAGAATAGAATAGAATAGAATAGAATAGAATAGAATAGAATAGAATAGAATAGAATAGAATAGAATAGAATAGAATAGAATAGAATAGAATAGAATAGAATAGAATAGAATAGAATAGAATAGAATAGAATAGAATAGAATAGAATAGAATAGAATAGAATAGAATAGAATAGAATAGAATAGAATAGAATAGAATAGAATAGAATAGAATAGAATAGAATAGAATAGAATAGAATAGAATAGAATAGAATAGAATAGAATAGAATAGAATAGAATAGAATAGAATAGAATAGAATAGAATAGAATAGAATAGAATAGAATAGAATAGAATAGAATAGAATAGAATAGAATAGAATAGAATAGAATAGAATAGAATAGAATAGAATAGAATAGAATAGAATAGAATAGAATAGAATAGAATAGAATAGAATAGAATAGAATAGAATAGAATAGAATAGAATAGAATAGAATAGAATAGAATAGAATAGAATAGAATAGAATAGAATAGAATAGAATCGAATAGAATAGAATAGAATAGAATAGAATAGAATAGAATAGAATAGAATAGAATAGAATAGAATAGAATAGAATAGAATAGAATAGAATAGAATAGAATAGAATAGAATAGAATAGAATAGAATAGAATAGAATAGAATAGAATAGAATAGAATAGAATAGAATAGAATAGAATAGAATAGAATAGAATAGAATAGAATAGAATAGAATAGAATAGAATAGAATAGAATAGAATAGAATAGAATAGAATAGAGAATAGAATAGAATAGAATAGAATAGAATAGAATAGAATAGAATAGAATAGAATAGAATAGAATAGAATAGAATAGAATAGAATAGAATAGAATAGAATAGAATAGAATAGAATAGAATAGAATAGAATAGAATAGAATAGAATAGAATAGAATAGAATAGAATAGAATAGAATAGAATAGAATAGAATAGAATAGAATAGAATAGAATAGAATAGAATAGAATAGAATAGAATAGAATAGAATAGAATAGAATAGAATAGAATAGAATAGAATAGAATAGAATAGAATAGAATAGAATAGAATAGAATAGAATAGAATAGAATAGAATAGAATAGAATAGAATAGAATAGAATAGAATAGAATAGAATAGAATAGAATAGAATAGAATAGAATAGAATAGAATAGAATAGAATAGAATAGAATAGAATAGAATAGAATAGAATAGAATAGAATAGAATAGAATAGAATAGAATAGAATAGAATAGAATAGAATAGAATAGAATAGAATAGAATAGAATAGAATAGAATAGAATAGAATAGAATAGAATAGAATAGAATAGAATAGAATAGAATAGAATAGGAATAGAATAGGAATAGAATAGGAATAGAATAGGAATAGAATAGGAATAGAATAGGAATAGAATAGGAATAGAATAGGAATAGAATAGGAATAGAATAGGAATAGAATAGGAATAGAATAGGAATAGAATAGGAATAGAATAGGAATAGAATAGGAATAGAATAGGAATAGAATAGGAATAGAATAGGAATAGAATAGGAATAGAATAGGAATAGAATAGGAATAGAATAGGAATAGAATAGGAATAGAATAGGAATAGAATAGGAATAGAATAGGAATAGAATAGGAATAGAATAGGAATAGAATAGGAATAGAATAGGAATAGAATAGGAATAGAATAGGAATAGAATAGGAATAGAATAGGAATAGAATAGGAATAGAATAGGAATAGAATAGGAATAGAATAGGAATAGAATAGGAATAGAATAGGAATAGAATAGGAATAGAATAGGAATAGAATAGGAATAGAATAGGAATAGAATAGGAATAGAATAGGAATAGAATAGGAATAGAATAGGAATAGAATAGGAATAGAATAGGAATAGAATAGGAATAGAATAGGAATAGAATAGGAATAGAATAGGAATAGAATAGGAATAGAATAGGAATAGAATAGGAATAGAATAGGAATAGAATAGGAATAGAATAGGAATAGAATAGGAATAGAATAGGAATAGAATAGGAATAGAATAGGAATAGAATAGGAATAGAATAGGAATAGAATAGGAATAGAATAGGAATAGAATAGGAATAGAATAGGAATAGAATAGGAATAGAATAGGAATAGAATAGGAATAGAATAGGAATAGAATAGGAATAGAATAGGAATAGAATAGGAATAGAATAGGAATAGAATAGGAATAGAATAGGAATAGAATAGGAATAGAATAGGAATAGAATAGGAATAGAATAGGAATAGAATAGGAATAGAATAGGAATAGAATAGGAATAGAATAGGAATAGAATAGGAATAGAATAGGAATAGAATAGGAATAGAATAGGAATAGAATAGGAATAGAATAGGAATAGAATAGGAATAGAATAGGAATAGAATAGGAATAGAATAGGAATAGAATAGGAATAGAATAGGAATAGAATAGGAATAGAATAGGAATAGAATAGGAATAGAATAGGAATAGAATAGGAATAGAATAGGAATAGAATAGGAATAGAATAGGAATAGAATAGGAATAGAATAGGAATAGAATAGGAATAGAATAGGAATAGAATAGGAATAGAATAGGAATAGAATAGGAATAGAATAGGAATAGAATAGGAATAGAATAGGAATAGAATAGGAATAGAATAGGAATAGAATAGGAATAGAATAGGAATAGAATAGGAATAGAATAGGAATAGAATAGGAATAGAATAGGAATAGAATAGGAATAGAATAGGAATAGAATAGGAATAGAATAGGAATAGAATAGGAATAGAATAGGAATAGAATAGGAATAGAATAGGAATAGAATAGGAATAGAATAGGAATAGAATAGGAATAGAATAGGAATAGAATAGGAATAGAATAGGAATAGAATAGGAATAGAATAGGAATAGAATAGGAATAGAATAGGAATAGAATAGGAATAGAATAGGAATAGAATAGGAATAGAATAGGATAGAATAGGAATAGAATAGGAATAGAATAGGAATAGAATAGGAATAGAATAGGAATAGAATAGGAATAGAATAGGAATAGAATAGGAATAGAATAGGAATAGAATAGGAATAGAATAGGAATAGAATAGGAATAGAATAGGAATAGAATAGGAATAGAATAGGAATAGAATAGGAATAGAATAGGAATAGAATAGGAATAGAATAGGAATAGAATAGGAATAGAATAGGAATAGAATAGGAATAGAATAGGAATAGAATAGGAATAGAATAGGAATAGAATAGGAATAGAATAGGAATAGAATAGGAATAGAATAGGAATAGAATAGGAATAGAATAGGAATAGAATAGGAATAGAATAGGAATAGAATAGGAATAGAATAGGAATAGAATAGGAATAGAATAGGAATAGAATAGGAATAGAATAGGAATAGAATAGGAATAGAATAGGAATAGAATAGGAATAGAATAGGAATAGAATAGGAATAGAATAGGAATAGAATAGGAATAGAATAGGAATAGAATAGGAATAGAATAGGAATAGAATAGGAATAGAATAGGAATAGAATAGGAATAGAATAGGAATAGAATAGGAATAGAATAGGAATAGAATAGGAATAGAATAGGAATAGAATAGGAATAGAATAGGAATAGAATAGGAATAGAATAGGAATAGAATAGGAATAGAATAGGAATAGAATAGGAATAGAATAGGAATAGAATAGGAATAGAATAGGAATAGAATAGGAATAGAATAGGAATAGAATAGGAATAGAATAGGAATAGAATAGGAATAGAATAGGAATAGAATAGGAATAGAATAGGAATAGAATAGGAATAGAATAGGAATAGAATAGGAATAGAATAGGAATAGAATAGGAATAGAATAGGAATAGAATAGGAATAGAATAGGAATAGAATAGGAATAGAATAGGAATAGAATAGGAATAGAATAGGAATAGAATAGGAATAGAATAGGAATAGAATAGGAATAGAATAGGAATAGAATAGGAATAGAATAGGAATAGAATAGGAATAGAATAGGAATAGAATAGGAATAGAATAGGAATAGAATAGGAATAGAATAGGAATAGAATAGGAATAGAATAGGAATAGAATAGGAATAGAATAGGAATAGAATAGGAATAGAATAGGAATAGAATAGGAATAGAATAGGAATAGAATAGGAATAGAATAGGAATAGAATAGGAATAGAATAGGAATAGAATAGGAATAGAATAGGAATAGAATAGGAATAGAATAGGAATAGAATAGGAATAGAATAGGAATAGAATAGGAATAGAATAGGAATAGAATAGGAATAGAATAGGAATAGAATAGGAATAGAATAGGAATAGAATAGGAATAGAATAGGAATAGAATAGGAATAGAATAGGAATAGAATAGGAATAGAATAGGAATAGAATAGGAATAGAATAGGAATAGAATAGAATAGAATAGGAATAGAATAGGAATAGAATAGGAATAGAATAGGAATAGAATAGAATAGAATAGGAATAGAATAGGAATAGAATAGGAATAGAATAGGAATAGAATAGGAATAGAATAGGAATAGAATAGGAATAGAATAGGAATAGAATAGGAATAGAATAGGAATAGAATAGGAATAGAATAGGAATAGAATAGGAATAGAATAGAATAGAATAGGAATAGAATAGGAATAGAATAGGAATAGAATAGGAATAGAATAGGAATAGAATAGGAATAGAATAGGAATAGAATAGGAATAGAATAGGAATAGAATAGGAATAGAATAGGAATAGAATAGGAATAGATAGGAATAGAATAGGAATAGAATAGGAATAGAATAGGAATAGAATAGGAATAGAATAGGAATAGAATAGGAATAGAATAGGAATAGAATAGGAATAGAATAGGAATAGAATAGGAATAGAATAGGAATAGAATAGGAATAGAATAGGAATAGAATAGGAATAGAATAGGAATAGAATAGGAATAGAATAGGAATAGAATAGAATAGAATAGAATAGAATAGAATAGGAATAGAATAGAATAGAATAGAATAGAATAGAATAGATAGAATAGAATAGAATAGAATAGAATAGGAATAGAATAGAATAGAATAGAATAGAATAGAATAGAATAGTAATAGAATAGAATAGAATAGAATAGAATAGAATAGAATAGAATAGAATAGAATAGAATAGAATAGAATAGAATAGAATAGAATAGAATAGAATAGAATAGATAGAATAGAATAGAATAGAATAGAATAGAATAGAATAGAATAGAATAGAATAGAATAGAATAGAATAGAATAGAATAGAATAGATAGAATAGAATAGAATAGAATAGAATAGAATAGAATAGAATAGAATAGAATAGAATAGAATAGAATAGAATAGAAATAGAATAGAATAGAATAGAATAGAATAGAATAGAATAGAATAGAATAGAATAGAATAGAATAGAATAGAATAGAATAGAATAGAATAGAATAGAATAGAATAGAATAGAATAGAATAGAATAGAATAGAATAGAATAGAATAGAATAGAATAGAATAGAATAGAATAGAATAGATAGAATAGAATAGAATAGAATAGAATAGAATAGAATAGAATAGAAGTAGAATAGAATAGAATAGAATAGAATAGAATAGAATAGAATAGAATAGAATAGAATAGAATAGAATAGAATAGAATAGAATAGAATAGAATAGATAGAATAGAATAGAATAGAATAGAATAGAATAGAATAGAATAGAATAGAATAGAATAGAATAGAATAGAATAGAATAGAATAGAATAGAATAGAATAGAATAGAATAGAATAGAATAGAATAGAATAGAATAGAATAGAATAGAATAGAATAGAATAGAATAGAATAGAATAGAATAGAATAGAATAGAATAGAATAGAATAGAATAGATAGAATAGAATAGATAGAATAGAATAGAATAGAATAGAATAGAATAGAATAGAATAGAATAGAATAGAATAGAATAGAATAGAATAGAATAGAATAGAATAGAATAGATAGAATAGAATAGAATAGAATAGAATAGAATAGAATAGAATAGAATAGAATAGAATAGAATAGAATAGAATAGAATAGAATAGAATAGAATAGAATAGAATAGAATAGAATAGAATAGAATAGAATAGAATAGATAGAATAGAATAGAATAGAATAGAATAGAATAGAATAGAATAGAATAGAATAGAATAGATAGAATAGAATAGAATAGAATAGAATAGAATAGAATAGAATAGAATAGAATAGAATAGAATAGAATAGAATAGAATAGAATAGAATAGAATAGAATAGAATAGAATAGATAGAATAGAATAGAATAGAATAGATAGAATAGAATAGAATAGAATAGAATAGAATAGAATAGAATAGAATAGAATAGAATAGATAGAATAGAATAGAATAGAATAGAATAGATAGAATAGATAGAATAGAATAGAATAGAATAGAATAGATAGATAGAATAGATAGAATAGAATAGAATAGAATAGAATAGAATAGAATAGAATAGAATAGAATAGAATAGAATAGAATAGAATAGAATAGAATAGAATAGAATAGAATAGAATAGAATAGAATAGAATAGAATAGAATAGAAATAGAATAGAATAGAATAGAATAGAATAGATAGAAGAATAGATAGAAGAATAGAATAATAGAATAGAATAGAATAGAATAGAATAGAATAGAATAGAATAGAATAGAATAGAATAGAATAGAATAGAATAGAAATAGAATAGAATAGATAGAATAGATAGAATAGAATAGAATAGAATAGAATAGAATAGAATAGACATAGAATAGAATAGAATATAATAGAATAGAATAGAATAGAATAGAATAGAATAGAATAGAATAGAATAGAATAGAATAGAATAGAATAGAATAGAATAGAATAGAATAGAATAGAATAGAATAGAATAGAATAGAATAGAATAGAATAGAATAGAATAGAATAGAATAGAATAGAATAGAATAGAATAGAATAGAATAGAATAGAATAGAATAGAATAGAATAGAATAGAATAGAATAGAATAGAATAGAATAGAATAGAATAGAATAGAATAGAATAGAATAGAATAGAATAGAATAGAATAGAATAGAATAGAATAGAATAGAATAGAATAGAATAGAATAGAATAGAATAGAATAGAAATAGAATAGAATAGAATAGAATAGAATAGAATAGAATAGAATAGGAATAGAATAGAATAGAATAGAATAGAATAGAATAGAATAGAATAGAATAGAATAGAATAGAATAGAATAGAATAGAATAGAATAGAATAGAATAGAATAGAATAGAATAGAATAGAATAGAATAGAATAGAATAGAATAGAATAGAATAGAATAGAATAGAATAGAATAGAATAGATAGAATAGAATAGATGAATAGAATAGAATAGAATAGAATAGAATAGAATAGAATAGAATATAATATAATAGAATAGAATAGAATAGAATAGAATAGAATAGAATAGAATAGAATAGAATAGAATAGAATAGAATAGAATAGAATAGAATAGAATAGAATAGAATAGAATAGAATAGAATAGAATAGAATAGAATAGAATAGAATAGAATAGAATAGAATAGAATAGAATAGAATAGAATAGAATAGAATAGAATAGAATAGAATAGAATAGAATAGAAAGAATAGAATAGAATAGAATAGAATAGAATAGAATAGAATAGAATAGAATAGAATAGAATAGAATAGAATAGAATAGATAGAATAGAATAGAATAGAATAGAATAGAATAGAATAGAATAGAATAGAATAGAATAGAATAGAATAGAATAGAATAGAATAGAATAGAATAGAATAGAATAGAATAGAATAGAATAGAATAGAAATAGAATTAGAATAGAATAGAATAGAATAGAATAGAATAGAATAGAATAGAATAGAATAGAATAGAATAGAATAGAATAGAATAGAATAGAATAGAATAGAATAGAATAGAATAGAATAGAATAGAATAGAATAGAATAGAATAGAATAGAATAGAATAGAATAGAATAGAATAGAATAGAATAGAATAGAATAGAATAGAATAGAATAGAATAGAATAGAATAGAATAGAATAGAATAGAATAGAATAGAATAGAATAGAATAGAATAGAATAGAATAGAATAGAATAGAATAGAATAGAATAGAATAGAATAGAATAGAATAGAATAGAATAGAATAGAATAGAATAGAATAGAATAGAATAGAATAGAATAGAATAGAATAGAATAGAATAGAATAGAATAGAATAGAATAGAATAGAATAGAATAGAATAGAATAGAATAGAATAGAATAGAATAGAATAGAATAGAATAGAATAGAATAGAATAGAATAGAATAGAATAGAATAGAATAGAATAGAATAGAATAGAATAGAATAGAATAGAATAGAATAGAATAGAATAGAATAGAATAGAATAGAATAGAATAGAATAGAATAGAATAGAATAGAATAGAATAGAATAGAATAGAATAGAATAGAATAGAATAGAATAGAATAGAATAGAATAGAATAGAATAGAATAGAATAGAATAGAATAGAATAGAATAGAATAGAATAGAATAGAATAGAATAGAATAGAATAGAATAGAATAGAATAGAATAGAATAGATAGAATAGAATAGAATAGAATAGAATAGAATAGAATAGAATAGAATAGAATAGAATAGAATAGAATAGAATAGAATAGAATAGAATAGAATAGAATAGAATAGAATAGAATAGAATAGAATAGAATAGAATAGAATAGAATAGAATAGAATAGAATAGAATAGAATAGAATAGAATAGAATAGAATAAATAGAATAGAATAGAATAGAATAGAATAGAATAGAATAGAATAGAATAGAATAGAATAGAATAGAATAGAATAGAATAGAATAGAATAGAATAGAATAGAATAGAATAGAATAGAATAGAATGAATAGAATAGAATAGAATAGAATAGAATAGAATAGATAGAATAGAATAGAATAGAATAGAATAGAATAGAATAGAATAGAATAGAATAGAATAGAATAGAATAGAATAGAATAGAATAGAATAGAATAGAATAGAATAGAATAGAATAGAATAGAATAGAATAGAATAGAATAGAATAGAATAGAATAGAATAGAATAGAATAGAATAGAATAGAATAGAATAGAATAGAATAGAATAGAATAGAATAGAATAGAATAGAATAGAATAGAATAGAATAGAATAGAATAGATAGAATAGAATAGAATAGAATAGAATAGAATAGATAGAATAGAATAGAATAGAAATAGAATAGAATAGAATAGAATAGAATAGAATAGAATAGAATAGAATAGAATAGAATAGAATAGAATAGAATAGAATAGAATAGAATAGAATAGAAATAGAATAGGAATAGAATAGGAATAGAATAGAAATAGAATAGAATAGAATAGAATAGAATAGAATAGAATAGAATAGAATAGAATAGAATAGAATAGAATAGTATAGAATAGAATAGTTTAGAATAGAATAGAATAGAATAGAATAGAATAGAATAGAATAGAATAGAATAGAATAGAATAGAATAGAATAGAATAGATAGAATAGAATAGAATAGAATAGAATAGAATAGAATAGAATAGAATAGATAGAATAGAATAGAATAGGATAGAATAGAATAGAATAGAATAGAATAGAATAGAATAGAATAGAATAGAATAGAATAGAATAGAATAGAATAGAATAGAATAGAATAGAATAGAATAGAATAGAATAGAATAGAATAGAATAGAATAGAATAGAAATAGAATAGAATAGAATAGAATAGAATAGAATAGAATAGAATAGAATAGAATAGAATAGAATAGAATAGAATAGAATAGAATAGAATAGAATAGAATAGAATAGAATAGATAGAATAGAATAGAATAGAATAGAATAGAATAGAATAGAATAGAATAGAATAGAATAGGAATAGAATAGAATAGAATAGAATAGAATAGAATAGAATAGAATAGAATAGAATAGAATAGAATAGAATAGAATAGAATAGAATAGAATAGAATAGAATAGAATAGAATAGAATAGAATAGAATAGAATAGAATAGAATAGAATAGAATAGAATAGAATAGAATAGAATAGAATTAGAAATAGAATAGAATTAGAATAGAATAGAATAGAATAGAATAGAATAGAATAG
>CAKMJM010000027.1:0-17169 GCA_927399465.1 Sarcophaga caerulescens
TGTCCCTATTAAATTTCCAGGCCTTTATTTTACAATTTTTTTAAGAATTTGGCGGAACTGGTTAAATATTTTTATTTTATCAGTTAAACTATTTGAATGCCTTTAATTTAATGTATATACTTTGTAATTTATTTTATTTATTTAGTAGTATTCATAATACTTTAAACATTTTCATAAATAAAATTATTTTACAAAATATTATTAATCTCGTTATTTCTTACAAATTGAACAATATTTCTTTTGTATAAATTAATATTTGTTTCTGCCTTTATGAATTCCGGTAGCATATTGAAAAGTTTAAGTCCTTTGAAAAAAAGTGACCTCTGCATGGATGTTGTTGTCGCCATCGGTAGACGAAAATCTCCAGTGTTTCGCAGGTGATACGGTTGAACATCTCTTACATATCCAAGTTGTTCGGTTAGATAAGTAGGCGCTTTTCCCATTTTCATTTTTTGTATAAATTGTAAGGTGTTAAGGACCAGACTCTGTTGGATATTTAACCATTTTAGTGTGTCCAGCATAAGTTGAATTGGAGTGTATCGGCTATATTTAAGTATTGATCTCATGGCCTTATTTTGCAATTTTTGCAGTCTTTCTATTTGTGTTGTTGAGCAGCAGGTATATAAAATTGTAGATCCGAATTCAAAATGCGGTTTTATCATTGTGTTATATACATTGATTGCAGTCAATATCGATATTTTATTTCTAATTCGTTTTAGGAATCCAATTTTTTTCCCAATTTTTTTGCATATGTAGTCAATGTGTTCATTTAATTTTAAGTCCTTATCTATTATAAACCCGAGGTATTTTATTCTATTAACTTTTTCAATCGTTTCATTATTTATTTTAATTACTGAATCGTCATTCATGTTTATTTGAAGTAACTTAGTTTTGCTTTCATTTAGCTTCAGTTTATTCATCTTTAGCCAATAATTTATGTTATTTATGTCGTGTAGTAAATATTGTTTACATTGCTCATCCGTTTCTCCTTCCGCATATATTAGGGTGTCATCTGCATATAGTATAATTTTACATCTTTTGAGTATTCGTGGCATATCATTTATGTAGATTATAAATAGCAAAGCTCCCAATATAGAACCTTGAGGTACTCCAAATTCATTATTCACTTCAGCAGATTTTGTAACATTTACCTTTGTTATTTGCTTTCTATCTGTAAGGTATGATCTAAACCAATCAAGTTCATTTTCCTTAATGCCATACATATTTAATTTTCGAATAAGTATTCCTCTGTCAATTGTTTCAAATGCTCTTTTGAAATCTAAAAATATTGCCATTATTTTTTTCCTTCTTCCTATAAATTTCCATCTGTTTATCAAATAATTTACCGTTGTTTCGCATGAGAAATTTCTTCTAAAACCTGACTGATATTTTGTGAATAAATTATGTTGCTCCATATATGCTTCGAGTTGTTCCTTAATTACTTTTTCCATTATTTTTTCGCAGGTTTTTAGTGTATTTATTGGGCGGAACTCATCACATTTGTTGGTTTTTAAAATTTTTTCTACCGGGGATATCATAGAGATTTTCCAGTTATTTGGAAATACTCCTGTCCTCATTGACATATTTATAATATCACGTATTTTTGTCCCCAATATATTCCAGTTATCCAATATAATTTTAATTGTAACATTGTTGTAGTCTGGCTTATTTTTCATACTCTTGCAGATATTTTTAATTTCTTGAGTTGTTATTGCACGGAATTTAAATCTATTTGTTATCACAGGTAAATTGTTTACATATTGCACATCTTCTATTGTATTGTTAATTGACTTAATACTATCTACAAAGTAATTATTAAATTGAGTTGCTATTTGGTGGTCGTCATTCTTATATTCTATTCCATAAAATATCACATTTTTTATCACAGTTTTATTTTTCTTCAGGACTAAGTCTTTTATCTCCTTCCACATTTGTTTCTGGTCTTTGGCATTACTTATTTTCTTATTAACAAAATTGTTCTTTTCGAACTCAATTTTAGTTTTATATATATTTCTAATTCTTTTGTAATTAGCCCATGCTACTTCCGTATTTTCCATTTTTGCAATCTGATATTTAATTACTTTTTCTATTTTTAATCGTCTCAGTTCTCCATTAAACCATTGGTTCATATTATCTTTTTCATTTATTGTTCTCGTAATCGTAAATTTTCTTATAGAGTCTTCGATGGCTGCGTCAAAATGAGCAACTTTATTATTTAAATCATTGTCATTATTTTCTCCTAGTATTGCACATATTTCATTATTAAACAAAGTTCTATTGTATTTAAATATTTTAATTTCTTTTTTGCCAGTATACTTATTGCCTGCTATATTGATTTTAATATCTATCGCTTCATGATCTGTTATCTTATTCGAAATATTATTGATTGCTGTAATGTTTGTGTTATTTGTTATGACATAGTCTATTATTGTTTTTGTGCTTGCCGTTACTCTGGTATAATCATTGACTATTTGTTTGAGTCCATTATCACTGAAGGCACACTTCAGTTTGTTCTTATAAGTTCCTTCTTTGCTCCAGTCTATATTGAAATCGCCAGCAATTATTATATTGTATGGAAATTCACATATTTCTTCCATTACTTCTTCAAATACTTGACAGAACTCTACTTCACTGCTGCTTGGTGATCTATATACCGCTGCTATTATTAGTTGATTGTTCCTGACTGTAACCTTATATGCACTTATCCAATAATTGTAGTTAGAAAACTTTTCTCCAATTTTTATAACATTATATTGTTGTCTGAAATAAACAACAACTCCGCCCGTCCTATTTGAATTTGAGTGCGTAATGTAACTATTATACCCATGAAGTTGTATTTCCTGTTCTTCAATATCTCGCGTTAAGTGTGTTTCCGATAGAATAATAAAATCAGGGTTTTGTTCATTGACTATAACTTCTAGTTGGTTGTAATTGTTAATTATGCCACATATGTTCGTATAAATACCATATATTTGCTGTGATTGTTAAACCACTAGACCCATTCTTTTCTTTTTCGTATTGAGCTTATTTTTATATACTGGACATTCTCTGTCGGTTGTTACATGATCTTCATTAAGACCCATATTTAGGTTTTTGTTTGCTCTAATGCAGTTAACACATTTAGTTATTATTTCCTTATTGCATTCTTTTGACTTGTGTTTTCCGTGGCATTTATAACACGTCTCTTCTCTAGTGCATTCACTCGCTTTATGATTATACCCTAAGCATTTAAAGCACATAATTATGTCTGTTCCATCAAAAACTCTACACTTTTCCCATCCAATGTTTAATTTTTGTGCAGCTTTAATCTCTGTGTATGTTTCTTTGTTAACTATTATTTTAGCGTTATAAATTATTCTATTATATTTTTTATATTCGTACGACTTTACCACTTTAATTTCGTGTTCTTGCAATTGTGGGTTTTGTCTCTTGATTTTCGAAATAAGTTCTTCATCATTGTATTTGAAAGACATGTCCGTTATTATTATTGACATAACTCCTTCATTTGGCGCTTTAACATCATACGTTTCACCCATTTTGCTCTCAATAGCATTTTTTATTTTATTTCTGTCTTCATCGGTTTCACTTTGTATAATTATCGTTCCATTTTTCCTGTTCTCAATGTTTGTTATCTTTAGGTTTACTGGATCGACATTGCTATTTAAATCTTTTTTAGTTTTTTCAATTTTTTGTCTTTCCTTTGGCTTTATTATTAAAGGAACTTGTTTCTGTACATCTGGCAGCCCCATACTCTTTTTAACCGTTTCAGCAAATGACAGTTTGTTTTGTTTATCGTTGTTTTCCTTTATTACTCTTTTTATTTCATTGCACATCTTTGCACTATTTTCTTCAAATTTGTTATAAATATCCTTGTTTTTATTCTCGAAATCATTCAACATATTGCATAATTTTTTAACCTCAATTACATTATTCTCACATATTTTCTGTGCATTATCTATTTTTCTCATCCTTTCCTCATATCCTTTTTCAATTGCCTGTAATAATTTTTTAATTTCATATTCATTTTGTTTTAATGACAACTCAAATTCTTTTTTATATTCAGCCAAGCTTATTTTGTTTTTGTTGACACCATCTTGAATTTCTCCTAATACCATATCTACGTTATGAATATATTGTATGCAATCATCACACATATATCTCATAAACGGATTAGATTCCAACACTTTTGATGAATACTGATCAAGACCCGAGCATTTATCAGCACAATGATATACCCTGCCGCAAACTCCTGAACACAGTATTCCTGTTTCGCCACGGATTGCTCTCTTGCACTTATGGCACTCAGCCATTGCCGAGCCGATTTTAATTTTTTGTTTTTTAATTTTAAATTAAATGTTTTTATTATTATTATTATTTCCCCGTATTTCGAAATTATTTATCTACTGCTGCAAATAGTCCTTTTTCTATTTCTTATTCAATAAATATTTTATTTTTCGCAAATTCACGGAGCTTATAATTAATCGACTTAATCACTTTAATTCACAATAATACACCATAATCTTTATGGAAAAATAATTAAAAATATAAGAATATATTGAAAAGTTTAAGTGTCCCTATTAAATTTCCAGGCCTTTATTTTAGAATTTTTTTAAGAATTTGGCAGAACTGGTCAAATATTTTTATTTTATCAGTTAAACTATTTGAATGCCTTTAATTTAATGTATATACTTTGTAATATTTATGGAAAAATAATTAAAAATATAAGAATATATTGAAAAGTTTAAGTGTCCCTATTAAATTTCCAGGCCTTTATTTTACAATTTTTTTAAGAATTTGGCAGAACTGGTCAAATATTTTTATTTTATCAGTTAAACTATTTGAATGCCTTTAATTTAATGTATATACTTTGTAATATTTATGGAAAAATAATTAAAAATATAAGAATATATTGAAAAGTTTAAGTGTCCCTATTAAATTTCCAGGCCTTTATTTCACAATTTTTTTAAGAATTTGGCAGAACTGGTCAAATATTTTTATTTTATCAGTTAAACTATTTGAATGCCTTTAATTTAATGTATATACTTTGTAATCTTTATGGAAAAATAATTAAAAATATAAGAATATATTGAAAAGTTTAAGTGTCCCTATTAAATTTCCAGGCCTTTATTTCACAATTTTTTTAAGAATTTGGCAGAACTGGTCAAATATTTTTATTTTATCAGTTAAACTATTTGAATGCCTTTAATTTAATGTATATACTTTATAATCTTTATGGAAAAATAATTAAAGATATAAGAATATATTGAAAAGTTTAAGTGTCCCTATTAAATTTCCAGGCCTTTATTTTACAATTTTTTTAAGAATTTGGCAGAACTGGTCAAATATTTTTATTTTATCAGTTAAACTATTTGAATGCCTTTAATTTAATGTATATACTTTGTAATCTTTATGGAAAAATAATTAAAAATATAAGAATATATTGAAAAGTTTAAGTGTCCCTATTAAATTTCCAGGCCTTTATTTTACAATTTTTTTTAAGAATTTGGCAGAACTGGTCAAATATTTTTATTTTATCAGTTAAACTATTTGAATGCCTTTAATTTAATGTATATACTTTGTAATCTTTATGGAAAAATAATTAAAAATATAAGAATATATTGAAAAGTTTAAGTGTCCCTATTAAATTTCCAGGCCTTTATTTTACAATTTTTTTAAGAATTTGGCAGAACTGGTCAAATATTTTTATTTTTTCAGTTAAACTATTTGAATGCCTTTAATTTAATGTATATACTTTGTAATCTTTATGGAAAAATAATTAAAGATATAAGAATATATTGAAAAGTTTAAGTGTCCCTATTAAATTTACAGGCCTTTATTTTACAATTTTTTTAAGAATTTGGCAGAACTGGTCAAATATTTTTATTTTATCAGTGAAACTATTTGAATGCCTTTAATTTAATGTATATACTTTGTAATATTTATGGAAAAATAATTAAAAATATAAGAATATATTGAAAAGTTTAAGTGTCCCTATTAAATTTCCAGGCCTTTATTTTACAATTTTTTTAAGCATTTGGCAGAACTGGTCAAATATTTTTATTTTATCAGTTAAACTATTTGAATGCCTTTAATTTAATGTATATACTTTGTAATCTTTATGGAAAAATAATTAAAGATATAAGAATATATTGAAAAGTTTAAGTGTCCCTATTAAATTTACAGGCCTTTATTTTACAATTTTTTTTAAGAATTTGGCAGAACTGGTCAAATATTTTTATTTTATCAGTGAAACTATTTGAATGCCTTTAATTTAATGTATATACTTTGTAATATTTATGGAAAAATAATTAAAAATATATTGAAAAGTTTAAGTGTCCCTATTAAATTTCCAGGCTTTTATTTTACAATTTTTTTAAGAATTTGGCAGAACTGGTAAAATATTTTTATTTCATCAGTTAAACTGTTTGAATGCCTTTAATTTAATGTATATACTTTGTAATCTTTATGGAAAAATAATTAAAGATATAAGAATATATTGAAAAGTTTAAGTGTCCCTATTAAATTTCCAGGCTTTTATTTCACAATTTTTTTAAGAATTTGGCAGAACTGGTCAAATATTTTTATTTTATCAGTTAAACTATTTGAATGCCTTTAATTTAATGTATATACTTTGTAATCTTTATGGAAAAATAATTAAAAATACAAGAATATATTGAAAAGTTTAAGTGTCCCTATTAAATTTCCAGGCCTTTATTTCACAATTTTTTTAAGAATTTGGCAGAACTGGTCAAATATTTTTATTTTTTCAGTTAAACTATTTGAATGCCTTTAATTTAATGTATATACTTTGTAAGATTTATTGAAAAATAATTAAAGATATAAGAATATATTGAAAAGTTTAAGTGTCCCTATTAAATTTCCAGGCTTTTATTTCACAATTTTTTTAAGAATTTGGCAGAACTGGTCAAATATTTTTATTTTATCAGTTAAACTATTTGAATGCCTTTAATTTAATGTATATACTTTGTAATCTTTATGGAAAAATAATTAAAAATACAAGAATATATTGAAAAGTTTAAGTGTCCCTATTAAATTTCCAGGCATTTATTTCACAATTTTTTTAAGAATTTGGCAGAACTGGTCAAATATTTTTATTTTTTCAGTTAAACTATTTGAATGCCTTTAATTTAATGTATATACTTTGTAAGATTTATTGAAAAATAATTAAAGATATAAGAATATATTGAAAAGTTTAAGTGTCCCTATTAAATTTCCAGGCCTTTATTTTACAATTTTTTTCAGAATTTGGCGGAACTGGTCAAATATTTTTATTTTTTCAGTTAAACTATTTGAATGCCTTTAATTTAATGTATATACTTTGTAATCTTTATGGAAAAATAATTAAAGATATAAGAATATATTGAAAAGTTTAAGTGTCCCTATTAAATTTCCAGGCCTTTATTTCACAATTTTTTTAAGAATTTGGCAGAACTGGTCAAATATTTTTATTTTTTCAGTTAAACTATTTGAATGCCTTTAATTTAATGTATATACTTTGTAATCTTTATGGAAAAATAATTAAAGATATAAGAATATATTGAAAAGTTTAAGTGTCCCTATTAAATTTCCAGGCCTTTATTTTACAATTTTTTTAAGAATTTGGCGGAACTGGTTAAATATTTTTATTTTATCAGTTAAACTATTTGAATGCCTTTAATTTAATGTATATATTTTGTAATCTTTATGGAAAAATAATTAAAAATATAAGAATATATTGAAAAGTTTAAGTGTCCCTATTAAATTTCCAGGCCTTTATTTTACAATTTTTTTAAGAATTTGGCAGAACTGGTCAAATATTTTTATTTTATCAGTTAAACTATTTGAATGCCTTTAATTTAATGTATATACTTTGTAATCTTTATGGAAAAATAATTAAAAATATAAGAATATATTGAAAAGTTTAAGTGTCCCTATTAAATTTCCAGGTCTTTATTTTACAATTTTTTTAAGAATTTGGCAGAACTGGTCAAATATTATTATTTTTTCAGTTAAACTATTTGAATGCCTTTAATTTAATGTATATACTTTGTAATCTTTATGGAAAAATAATTAAAGATATAAGAATATATTGAAAAGTTTAAGTGTCCCTATTAAATTTCCAGGCTTTTATTTTACAATTTTTTTAAGAATTTGGCGGAACTGGTTAAATATTTTTATTTTATCAGTTAAACTATTTGAATGCCTTTAATTTAATGTATATACTTTGTAATCTTTATGGAAAATAATTAAAAATATAAGAATATATTGAAAAGTTTAAGTGTCCCTATTAAATTTCCAGGCCTTTATTTTACAATTTTTTTAAGAATTTGGCAGAACTGGTCAAATATTTTTATTTTATCAGTTAAACTATTTGAATGCCTTTAATTTAATGTATATACTTTGTAATCTTTATGGAAAAATAATTAAAAATATAAGAATATATTGAAAAGTTTAAGTGTCCCTATTAAATTTCCAGGCCTTTATTTCACAATTTTTTTAAGAATTTGGCAGAACTGGTCAAATATTTTTATTTTTTCAGTTAAACTATTTGAATGCCTTTAATTTAATGTATATACTTTGTAATCTTTATGGAAAAATAATTAAAGATATAAGAATATATTGAAAAGTTTAAGTGTCCCTATTAAATTTCCAGGCCTTTATTTCACAATTTTTTTAAGAATTTGGCGGAACTGGTCAAATATTTTTATTTTATCAGTTAAACTATTTGAATGCCTTTAATTTAATGTATATACTTTGTAATCTTTATGGAAAAATAATTAAAGATATAAGAATATATTGAAAAGTTTAAGTGTCCCTATTAAATTTCCAGGCCTTTATTTTACAATTTTTTTAAGAATTTGGCGGAACTGGTTAAATATTTTTATTTTATCAGTTAAACTATTTGAATGCCTTTAATTTAATGTATATACTTTGTAATCTTTATGGAAAAATAATTAAAAATATAAGAATATATTGAAAAGTTTAAGTGTCCCTATTAAATTTCCAGGCCTTTATTTTACAATTTTTTTAAGAATTTGGCAGAACTGGTCAAATATTTTTATTTTATCAGTTAAACTATTTGAATGCCTTTAATTTAATGTATATACTTTGTAATCTTTATGGAAAAATAATTAAAAATATAAGAATATATTGAAAAGTTTAAGTGTCCCTATTAAATTTCCAGGTCTTTATTTTACAATTTTTTTAAGAATTTGGCAGAACTGGTCAAATATTATTATTTTTTCAGTTAAACTATTTGAATGCCTTTAATTTAATGTATATACTTTGTAATCTTTATGGAAAAATAATTAAAAATATAAGAATATATTGAAAAGTTTAAGTGTCCCTATTAAATTTCCAGGCCTTTATTTTACAATTTTTTTAAGCATTTGGCAGAACTGGTCAAATATTTTTATTTTATCAGTTAAACTATTTGAATGCCTTTAATTTAATGTATATACTTTGTAATCTTTATGGAAATATAATTAAAGATATAAGAATATATTGAAAAGTTTAAGTGTCCCTATTAAATTTACAGGCCTTTATTTTACAATTTTTTTTAAGAATTTGGCAGAACTGGTCAAATATTTTTATTTTATCAGTGAAACTATTTGAATGCCTTTAATTTAATGTATATACTTTGTAATATTTATGGAAAAATAATTAAAAATATATTGAAAAGTTTAAGTGTCCCTATTAAATTTCCAGGCTTTTATTTTACAATTTTTTTAAGAATTTGGCAGAACTGGTAAAATATTTTTATTTTATCAGTTAAACTGTTTGAATGCCTTTAATTTAATGTATATACTTTGTAATCTTTATGGAAAAATAATTAAAGATATAAGAATATATTGAAAAGTTTAAGTGTCCCTATTAAATTTCCAGGCTTTTATTTCACAATTTTTTTAAGAATTTGGCAGAACTGGTCAAATATTTTTATTTTATCAGTTAAACTATTTGAATGCCTTTAATTTAATGTATATACTTTGTAATCTTTATGGAAAAATAATTAAAAATACAAGAATATATTGAAAAGTTTAAGTGTCCCTATTAAATTTCCAGGCCTTTATTTCACAATTTTTTTAAGAATTTGGCAGAACTGGTCAAATATTTTTATTTTTTCAGTTAAACTATTTGAATGCCTTTAATTTAATGTATATACTTTGTAAGATTTATTGAAAAATAATTAAAGATATAAGAATATATTGAAAAGTTTAAGTGTCCCTATTAAATTTCCAGGCCTTTATTTTACAATTTTTTTAAGAATTTGGCGGAACTGGTCAAATATTTTTATTTTATCAGTTAAACTATTTGAATGCCTTTAATTTAATGTATATACTTTGTAATCTTTATGGAAAAATAATTAATAATATAAGAATATATTGAAAAGTTTAAGTGTCCCTATTAAATTTCCAGGCCTTTATTTTACAATTTTTTTCAGAATTTGGCGGAACTGGTCAAATATTTTTATTTTTTCAGTTAAACTATTTGAATGCCTTTAATTTAATGTATATACTTTGTAAGATTTATTGAAAAATAATTAAAAATACAAGAATATATTGAAAAGTTTAAGTGTCCCTATTAAATTTCCAGGCCTTTATTTTACAATTTTTTTAAGAATTTGGCAGAACTGGTCAAATATTTTTATTTTATCAGTTAAACTATTTGAATGCCTTTAATTTAATGTATATACTTTGTAATCTTTATGGAAAAATAATTAAAAATATAAGAATATATTGAAAAGTTTAAGTGTCCCTATTAAATTTCCAGGCCTTTATTTTAGAATTTTTTTAAGAATTTGGGAGAACTGGTCAAATATTTTTATTTTATCAGTTAAACTATTTGAATGCCTTTAATTTAATGTATATACTTTGTAATATTTATGGAAAAAATAATTAAAAATATAAGAATATATTGAAAAGTTTAAGTGTCCCTATTAAATTTTCCAGGCCTTTATTTTACAATTTTTTTAAGAATTTGGCAGAACTGGTCAAATATTTTTATTTTATCAGTTAAACTATTTGAATGCCTTTAATTTAATGTATATACTTTGTAATATTTATGGAAAAAATAATTAAAAATATAAGAATATATTGAAAAAGTTTAAGTGTCCCTATTAAATTTCCAGGCCTTTATTTTACAATTTTTTTAAGAATTTGGCAGAACTGGTCGAATATTTTTATTTTATCAGTTAAACTATTTGAATGCCTTTAATTTAATGTATATACTTTGTAATCTGTATGGAAAAATAATTAAAAATATAAGAATATATTGAAAAGTTTAAGTGTCCCCTATTAAATTTCCAGGCCTTTATTTTACAATTTTTTTTAAGAATTTGGCGGAACTGGTCAAATATTTTTATTTTATCAGTTAAACTATTTGAATTCCTTTAATTTAATGTATATACTTTGTAATCTTTATGGAAAAAATAATTAAAAATATAAGAATATATTAAAAAGTTTAAGTGTCCCTATTAAATTTCCAGGCCTTTATTTTACAATTTTTTTAAGAATTTGGCAGAACTGGTCAAATATTTTTATTTTATCAGTTAAACTATTTGAATGCCTTTAATTTAATGTATATATTTTGTAAGATTTATGGAAAAATAATTAAAAATATAAGAATATATTAAAAAGTTTAAGTGTCCCCTATTAAATTTCCAGGCTTTTATTTTACAATTTTTTTTAAGAATTTGGCAGAACTGGTCAAATATTTTTTATTTTATCAGTTAAACTATTTGAATGCCTTTAATTTAATGTATATACTTTGTAATCTTTATGGAAAAATAATTAAAGATATAAGAATATATTGAAAAGTTTAAGTGTCCCCTATTAAATTTCCAGGCCTTTATTTTACAATTTTTTTAAGAATTTGGCGGAACTGGTCAAATATTTTTATTTTATCAGTTAAACTATTTGAATGCCTTTAATTTAATGTATATACTTTGTAATCTTTATGGAAAAATAATTAAAAATACAAGAATATATTGAAAAGTTTAAGTGTCCCTATTAAATTTCCAGGCTTTTATTTTACAATTTTTTTAAGAATTTGGCAGAACTGGTCAAATATTTTTATTTTATCAGTTAAACTATTTGAATGCCTTTAATTTAATGTATATACTTTGTAATCTTTATGGAAAAATAATTAAAAATATAAGAATATATTGAAAAGTTTAAGTGTCCCCTATTAAATTTCCAGGCCTTTATTTTACAATTTTTTTAAGAATTTGGCAGAAACTGTTTAAATATTTTTATTTTATCAGTTAAACTATTTGAATGCCTTTAATTTAATGTATATACTTTGTAATCTTTATGGAAAAATAATTAAAAATATAAGAATATATTGAAAAGTTTAAGTGTCCCTATTAAATTTCCAGGCCTTTATTTTAAAATTTTTTTAAGAATTTGGCAGAACTGGTCAAATATTTTTATTTTATCAGTTAAACTATTTGAATGCCTTTAATTTAATGTATATACTTTGTAATCTTTATGGAAAAATAATTAAAAATATAAGAATATATTGAAAAGTTTAAGTGTCCCCTATTAAATTTCCAGGCCTTTATTTTACAATTTTTTTTAGAATTTGGCAGAACTGGTCAAATATTTTTATTTTTTCAGTTAAACTATTTGAATGCCTTTAATTTAATGTATATACTTTGTAATCTTTATGGAAAAATAATTAAAGATATAAGAATATATTGAATAGTTTAAGTGTCCCTATTAAATTTCCAGGCCTTTATTTCACAATTTTTTTTAAGAATTTGGCAGAACTGGTCAAATATTTTTATTTTTTCAATTAAAACTATTTGAATGCCTTTAATTTAATGTATATACTTTGTAATCTTTATGGAAAAATAATTAAAGATATAAGAATATATTGAAAAGTTTAAGTGTCCCCTATTAAATTTCCAGGCCTTTATTTTACAATTTTTTAAGAATTTGGCAGAACTGGTCAAATATTTTTATTTTTTCAATTAAACTATTTGAATGCCTTTAATTTAATGTATATACTTTGTAAGATTTATGGAAAAATAATTAAAAATATAAGAATATATTGAAAAGTTTTAGTGTCCCTATTAAATTTCCAGGCCTTTATTTCACAATTTTTTTAAGAATTTGGCAGAACTGGTCAAATATTTTTATTTTTTCAGTTAAAACTATTTGAATGCCTTTAATTTAATTGTATATACTTTGTAATCTTTATGGAAAAAATAATTAAAAATATAAGAATATATTGAAAAGTTTAAGTGTCCCTATTAAATTTCCAGGCTTTTTATTTTAAAAATTTTTTTAAGAATTTGGCAGAACTGGTCAAAATATTTTTATTTTTTTCAGTTAAACTATTTGAATGCCTTTAATTAAATGTATAAACTTTGTAATCTTTATGGAAAAATTATTAAAAATATAAGAATATATTGAAAAGTTTAAGTGTCCCTATTAAATTTCCAGGCCTTTATTTTACAATTTTTTTAAGAATTTGGCAGAACTGGTCAAATATTTTTATTTTATCAGTGAAACTATTTGAATGCCTTTAATTTAATGTATATACTTTGTAATCTTTATGGAAAAATAATTAAAAATATAAGAATATATTGAAAAGTTTAAGTGTCCCCTATTAAATTTCCAGGTCTTTATTTTACAATTTTTTTAAGAATTTGGCAGAACTAGTCAAATATTTTTATTTTATCAGTGAAACTATTTGAATGCCTTTAATTTAATGTATATACTTTGTAATCTTTATGGAAAAAATAATTAAAAATATAAGAATATATTGAAAAGTTTAAGTGTCCCCTATTAAATTTCCAGGCCTTTATTTCACAATTTTTTTAAGAATTTGGGCAGAACTGGTCAAATATTTTTATTTTTTCAGTTAAACTATTTGAATGCCTTTAATTTAATGTATATACTTTGTAATCTGTATGGAAAAATAATTAAAAAATATAAGAATATATTGAAAAGTTTAAGTGTCCCCTATTAAATTTCCAGGCCTTTATTTCACAATTTTTTTAAGAATTTGGCAGAACTGGTCAAATATTTTTATTTTATCAGTTAAACTATTTGAATGCCTTTAATTTAATGTATATACTTTGTAATCTTTATGGAAAAATAATTAAAGATATAAGAATATATTGAAAAGTTTAAGTGTCCCCTATTAAATTTCCAGGCCTTTATTTCACAATTTTTTTAAGAATTTGGCAGAACTGGTCAAATATTTTTATTTTTTCAGTTAAACTATTTGAATGCCTTTAATTTAATGTATATACTTTGTAATCTTTATGGAAAAAATAATTAAAGATATAAGAATATATTGAAAAGTTTAAGTGTCCCTATTAAATTTCCAGGCCTTTATTTTACAATTTTTTTAAGAATTTGGCAGAACTGGTCAAATATTTTTATTTTATCAGTTAAACTATTTGAATGCCTTTAATTTAATGTACATACTTTGTAATCTTTATGGAAAAATAATTAAAGATATAAGAATATATTGAAAAGTTTAAGTGTCCCTATTAAATTTCCAGGCCTTTATTTTACAATTTTTTTAAGAATTTGGCAGAACTGGTCAAATATTTTTATTTTATCAGTTAAACTATTTGAATGCCTTTAATTTAATGTATATACTTTGTAAGATTTATGGAAAAATAATTAAAAATATAAGAATATATTGAAAAGTTTAAGTGTCCCTATTAAATTTCCAGGCCTTTATTTTACAATTTTTTTAAGAATTTGGCAGAACTGGTCAAATATTTTAATTTTATCAGTTAAACTATTTGAATGCCTTTAATTTAATGTACATACTTTGTAATCTTTATGGAAAAAATAATTAAAGATATAAGAATATATTGAAAAGTTTAAGTGTCCCTATTAAATTTCCAGGCCTTTATTTTACAATTTTTTTAAGAATTTGGCAGAACTGGTCAAATATTTTTATTTTATCAGTTAAACTATTTGAATGCCTTTAATTTAATGTATATACTTTGTAAGATTTATGGAAAAATAATTAAAAATATAAGAATATATTGAAAAGTTTAAGTGTCCCTATTAAATTTCCAGGCCTTTATTTTACAATTTTTTTAAGAATTTGGCAGAACTGGTCAAATATTTTAATTTTATCAGTTAAACTATTTGAATGCCTTTAATTTAATGTATATACTTTGTAATCTGTATGGAAAAAATAATTAAAAATATAAGAGAATATATTGAAAAGTTTAAGTGTCCCCTATTAAATTTCCAGGCTTTTATTTTAAAATTTTTTTAAGAATTTGGCAGAACTGGTCAAATATTTTTATTTTATCAGTGAAACTATTTGAATGCCTTTTATTTAATGTATATACTTTGTAATCTTTATGGAAAAATAATTAAAAAATATAAGAATATATTGAAAAGTTTAAGTGTCCCTATTAAATTTCCAGGCCTTTATTTTACAATTTTTTTAAGAATTTGGCAGAACTGGTCAAATATTTTTTATTTTATCAGTTAAAACTATTTGAATGCCTTTAATTTAATGTATATACTTTGTAATCTTTATGGAAAAATAATTAAAAAATACAAGAATATATTGAAAAGTTTAAGTGTCCCTATTAAATTTCCAGGCTTTTATTTTAAAATTTTTTTAAGAATTTGGCAGAACTGGTCAAATATTTTTATTTTATCAGTTAAACTATTTGAATGCCTTTAATTTAATGTATATACTTTGTAATCTTTATGGAAAAATAATTAAAAATATAAGAATATATTGAAAAGTTTAAGTGTCCCTATTAAATTTCCAGGCCTTTATTTCACAATTTTTTTTAAGAATTTGGCAGAACTGGTCAAATATTTTTATTTTTTCAGTTAAATTATTTGAATGCCTTTAATTTAATGTATATACTTTGTAATCTTTATGGAAAATAATTAAAGATATAAGAATATATTGAAAAGTTTAAGTGTCCCTATTAAATTTCCAGGCTTTTATTTTACAATTTTTTTTAAGAATTTGGCAGAACTGGTCAAATATTTTTATTTTATCAGTTAAACTATTTGAATGCCTTTAATTTAATGGATATACTTTGTAATCTTTATGGAAAAATAATTAAAAATATAAGAATATATTGAAAAGTTTAAGTGTCCCTATTAAATTTCCAGGCCTTTATTTCACAATTTTTTTAAGAATTTGGCAGAACTGGTCAAATATTTTTATTTTTTCAGTTAAACTATTTGAATGCCTTTAATTTAATGTATATACTTTGTAATCTGTATGGAAAAATAATTAAAAATATAAGAATATATTGAAGAGTTTAAGTGTCCCTATTAAATTTCCAGGCCTTTATTTTACAATTTTTTTAAGAATTTGGCAGAACTGGTCAAATATTTTTATTTTATCAGTGAAACTATTTGAATGCCTTTAATTTAATGTATATACTTTGTAATCTTTATGGAAAAATAATTTAAAATATAAGAATATATTGAAAAGTTTAAGTGTCCCTATTAAATTTCCAGGCCTTTATTTCACAATTTTTTTAAGAATTTGGCAGAACTGGTCAAATATTTTTATTTTATCAGTTAAATTATTTGAATGCCTTTAATTTAATGTATATACTTTGTAATCTGTATGGAAAAAATAATTAAAAATATAAGAATATATTGAAAAGTTTAAGTGTCCCTATTAAATTTCCAGGCCTTTATTTCACAATTTTTTTAAGAATTTGGCAGAACTGGTCAAATATTTTTATTTTATCAGTTAAATTATTTGAATGCCTTTAATTTAATGTATATACTTTGTAATCTTTATGGAAAAATAATTAAAGATATAAGAATATATTGAAAAGTTTAAGTGTCCCTATTAAATTTCCAGGCCTTTATTTCACAATTTTTTTAAGAATTTGGCAGAACTGGTCAAATATTTTTATTTTATCAGTGAAACTATTTGAATGCCTTTAATTTAATGTATATACTTTGTAATCTTTATGGAAAAATAATTAAAGATATAAGAATATATTGAAAAGTTTAAGTTTCCCTATTAAATTTTCCAGGCTTTTATTTTACAATTTTTTAAGAATTTGGCAGAACTGGTCAAATATTTTTATTTTATCAGTTAAACTATTTGAATGCCTTTAATTTAATGTATATACTTTGTAATCTTTATGGAAAAATAATTAAAGATATAAGAATATATTGAAAAGTTTAAGTGTCC
>CAKMJM010000028.1:0-16369 GCA_927399465.1 Sarcophaga caerulescens
CAATTCAATTCAATTCCAATTCAATTCAATTCAGTTCAATTCCAATTCCAATTCCAATTCAAATCCAATTCAATTCAATTCAATTCTATTCTATTCAATTCAATTCCAATTCCAATTCAAATCAATTCAAATCAATTCAATTCAATTCAACTCAATCCAATTCAAATCAATTCAATTCAATTCAATTCCAATTCCAGTTCCAAATTCCAATTCCAATTCCAATTCAATTCAATTCAATTCAAATCAATTCAATTCAATTCAAATCAATTCAAATCAATTCAATTCAAATCAATTCAAATCAATTCAATTCAAATCAATTCAATCCAATTCAAATCAATTCAAATCAATTCAATTCAATTCAATTCCAATTCCAATTCTAGTTCCAATTCCAATTCTAATTCTAATTCCAATTCCAATTAAAATTCCAATTCCAATTCCAATTAAAATTCCAATTCCAATTGCAATTCCATTTCCAATTCCAATTCCAATTCCAATTCCAATTCCAATTCAATTCAATTCCAATTCCAATTCCAATTCCAATTCCAATTCCAATTCAATTCAATTCCAATTCAATTCTATTCAATTCAATTCAATTCCAATTCCAATTCCAATTCCAATTCCAATTTCAATTCCAATTCCAATTCCAATTACAATTACAATTACAATTACAATTCCAATTCAATTCAATTAAAATTCCAATTAAAATTAAAATTCAAATTCAAATTCAAATTCCAATTCCAATTCCAATTCCAATTCAATTCAATTCAATTCAATTCCAATTCAATTCAATTCAATTCAAATTCAATTCAATTCAATTCAATTCCAATTCAATTCAATTCAATTCAATTCAGTTCAGTTCAGTTCAGTTCAATTCAATTCAATTCAATTCATTTCAATTCAATTCAATTCAATACAATTCAATTCAATTCCAATTCAATTCAGTTCAATTCAATTCAATTCCAATTCAATTCAATTCAATTCAATTCAATTCCAATTCCAATTCTAATTCTAATTCCAATTCCAATTCCAATTACAATTCCAATTACAATTACAATTAAAATTCCAATTCCAATTCCAATTCAATTCAATTCAAATCAATTCAATTCCATTCAATTCAATTCCAATTCTATTCAATTCAATTCCAATTCCAATTAAAATTAAAATTCCAATTCCAATTCCAATTCCAATTCAATTCAATTCCAATTCAATTCAATTCAATTCAATTCAATTCCAATTCAATTCAATTCAATTCAATTCTATTCAATTCAATTCCAATTCCAATTCAATTCAAATCAATTCAATTCAAATCAATTCAATTCAATTCAACTTAATCCAATTCAATTCTATTCAATTCAATTCAATTCCAATTCCAATTCCAATTCCAATTCCAATTCCAATTCCAGTTCCAATTCCAATTCAATTCAAATCAATTCAATTCAATTCAATTCAAATCAATTCAAATCAATTCAATTCAAATCAATTCAAATCAATTCAATTCAATTCAATTCAAATCAATTCAATCCAATTCAAATCAATTCAAATCAATTCAATTCAATTCCAATTTCAATTCTAGTTCCAATTCCAATTCCAATTCCAATTAAAATTCCAATTCCAATTCCAATTAAAATTCCAATTCAATTCAATTCAATTCCAATTCAATTCTATTCAATTCAATTCAATTCCAATTCCAATTCCAATTCCAATTCCAATTCCAGTTCCAATTCCAATTCCAATTCAATTCAAATCAATTCAATTCAATTCAATTCAAATCAATTCAAATCAATTCAATTCAAATCAATTCAAATCAATTCAATTCAATTCAATACCAATTCAAATCAATTCAAATCAATTCAATTCAATTCAATTCAACTCAATCCAATTCAAATCAATACAATTCAATTCCAATTCCAATTCCAATTCCAGTTCCAATTCCAATTCAATTCAAATCAATTCAATTCAATTCAATTCAATTCAGTTCAATTCAATTCAATTCAATTCAATTCAATTCAATACAATTCAATTCAATTCAATTCAATTCCAATTCAATTCAATTCCAATTCCAATTCTAATTCCAATTCCAGTTCCAATTCCAATTCAATTCAAATCAATTCAATTCAATTCAATTCAAATCAATTCAAATCAATTCAAATCAATTCAATTCAAATCAATTCAAATCAATTCAATTCAATTCAATTCAAATCAATTCAATCCAATTCAAATCAATTCAAATCAATTCAATTCAATTCCAATTTCAATTCTAGTTCCAATTCCAATTCCAATTCCAATTAAAATTCCAATTCCAATTCCAATTAAAATTCCAATTCAATTCAATTCAATTCCAATTCAATTCTATTCAATTCAATTCAATTCCAATTCCAATTCCAATTCCAATTCCAATTCCAATTCCAGTTCCAATTCCAATTCCAATTCAATTCAAATCAATTCAATTCAATTCAATTCAAATCAATTCAAATCAATTCAATTCAATTCAAATCAATTCAAATCAATTCAATTCAATTCAATTCAAATCAATTCAATCCAATTCAAATCAATTCAAATCAATTCAATTCAATTCCAATTTCAATTCTAGTTCCAATTCCAATTCTAATTCCAATTCCAATTAAAATTCCAATTCCAATTCCAATTAAAATTCCAATTCCAATTGCAATTCCATTTCCAATTCCAATTCCAATTCAATTCAATTCAATTCAAATCAATTCAATTCAATTCAATTCAATTCAATTCAATTCAAATCAAATCAATTCAATTCAATTCAATTCTGTTCAATTCAATTCAATTCAATTCAATTCAATTCAATACAATTCAATTCAATTCCAATTCAATTCAATTCAATTCCAATTCCAATTCTAATTCCAATTACAATTACAATTACAATTACAATTACAATTCCAATTCCAATTCCAATTCAATACAATTCAATTCAATTCCAATTCAATTCAATTCCAATTCCAATTCCAATTCAATTCAATTCCAATTCTATTCTATTCAATTCAATTCCAATACCAATTCAAATCAATTCAAATCAATTCAATTCAATTCAATTCAACTCAATCCAATTCAAATCAATACAATTCAATTCCAATTCCAATTCCAATTCCAGTTCCAATTCCAATTCAATTCAAATCAATTCAATTCAATTCAATTCAATTCAGTTCAATTCAATTCAATTCAATTCAATTCAATTCAATACAATTCAATTCAATTCAATTCAATTCCAATTCAATTCAATTCCAATTCCAATTCTAATTCCAATTACAATTACAATTCCAATTACAATTACAATTAAAATTCCAATTCCAATTCCAATTCAATTCAATTCAAATCAATTCAATTCAAATCAATTCAATTCAATTCAATTCAATTCAATTCAATTCAATTCAATTCAATCCAATTCAATTCAATTCAATTGAATACAATTCAATTCAATTCCAATTCAATTCAATTCAGTTCAATTCCAATTCCAATTCCAATTCAATTCAATTCCAATTCTATTCTATTCAATTCAATTCCAATTCCAATACCAATTCAAATCAATTCAAATCAATTCAATTCAATTCAACTCAATCCAATTCAAATCAATTCAATTCAATTCAATTCCAATTCCAATTCCAGTTCCAATTCCAATTCCAATTCAATTCAAATCAATTCAATTCAAATCAATTCAAATCAATTCAATTCAATTCAAATCAATTCAATTCAATTCAAATCAATTCAATCCAATTCAAATCAATTCAAATCAATTCCAATTCCAATTCTAGTTCCAATTCTAATTCTAATTCCAATTAAAATTCCAATTCCAATTCCAATTAAAATTCCAATTCTAATTGCAATTCCATTTCCAATTCCAATTCCAATTTAATTCAATTCAATTCCAATTCCAATTCAATTCAATTCAATTCAATTCTATTCAATTCAATTCCAATTCCAATTCTAATTCTAATTCCAATTCCAATTCCAATTCCAATTCCAATTCCAATTACAATTACAATTCCAATTCAATTCCAATTCCAATTCCAATTAAAATTAAAATTCAAATTCAAATTCCAATTCCAATTCCAATTCAATTCAATTCAATTCCAATTCAATTCAATTCAAATTCAATTCAATTCCAATTCAATTCAATCCAATTCAATTCATTCAATTCAATTCAATTCAATTCAATTCAGTTCAGTTCAATTCAATTCAATTCAATACAATTCAATTCAATTCAATTCCAATTCAATTCAGTTCAATTCAATTCAATTCAATTCCAATTCAATTCTATTCAATTCAATTCCAATTCCAATTCCAATTACAATTACAATTCCAATTCCAATTACAATTACAATTAAAATTCCAATTCCAATTCCAATTCCAATTCAATTCAATTCAAATCAATTCAATTCAATTCCATTCAATTCAATTCAATTCAATTCAATTCAATTCAATTCCAATTCTATTCAATTCAATTCAATTCCAATTCCAATTCCAATTCCAATTCCAATTCAATTCAATTCAAATTCAATTCAATTCAATTCCAATTCAATTCAATTCAATTCAATTCATTCAATTCATTTCAATTCAATTCAATTCAATTCAATTCAATACAATTCAATTCAATTCAATTCAATTCAATTCCAATTCAATTCAGTTCAGTTCAATTCAATTCAATTCCAATTCCAATTACAATTCCAATTCCAATTACAATTACAATTAAAATTCCAATTCCAATTCCAATTCAATTCAATTCAAATAAAATCAATTCAATTCAATTCAATTCAATTCCATTCAATTCAATTCAATTCAATTCCAATTCTATTCAATTCAATTCAATTCCAATTCCAATTCTAATTCCAATTCCAATTCCAATTCCAATTCCAATTCCAATTCAATTCAATTCCAATTCAATTCAATTCAAATTCAATTCAATTCCAATTCAATTCAATTCATTCAATTCAATTCATTTCAATTCAATTCAATTCAATTCAATACAATTCAATTCAATTCAATTCAATTCCAATTCAATTCAGTTCAATTCAATTCAATTCCAATTCAATTCTATTCAATTCAATTCCAATTCCAATTCCAATTCCAATTCCAATTACAATTACAATTCCAATTCCAATTACAATTACAATTAAAATTCCAATTCCAATTCCAATTCAATTCAAATCAATTCAATTCAATTCAATTCCAATTCCAATTCTAATTCTAATTCCAATTCCAATTCCAATTCCAATTACAATTACAATTCCAATTCAATTCCAATTCCAATTAAAATTAAAATTAAAATTAAAATTAAAATTAAAATTAAAATTAAAATTAAAATTAAAATTAAAATTAAAATTAAAATTAAAATTAAAATTAAAATTAAAATTAAAATTAAAATTAAAATTAAAATTCCAATTCCAATTCAATTCCAATTCAATTCAATTCAATTCAATTCCAATTCAATTCAATTCAATTCCAATTCAATTCAATTCTATTCTATTCAATTCAATTCCAATTCCAATTCAATTCAAATCAATTCAATTCAAATCAATTCAATTCAACTCAATCCAATTCAAATCAATTCAATTCAATTCATTCAATTCAATTCAATTCAATTCATTTCAATTCAATTCAATTCAATTCAATTCAATACAATTCAATTCAATTCAATTCCAATTCAATTCAGTTCAATTCAATTCAATTCAATTCCAATTCCAATTACAATTACAATTCCAATTCCAATTCCAATTACAATTCCAATTCAATTCAATTCAATTCAATTCAAATCAATTCAATTCAATTCAAATCAATTCAAATCAATTCAATTCTGTTCAATTCAATTCAATTCAATTCAATTCAATTCAATACAATTCAATTCAATTCCAATTCAATTCAATTCCAATTCCAATTCTAATTCCAATTACAATTACAATTACAATTAAAATTCCAATTCCAATTCCAATTCAATACAATTCAATTCAATTCCAATTCAATTCAATTCAGTTCAATTCCAATTCCAATTCCAATTCCAATTCAATTCAATTCAATTCAATTCAATTCCAATTCTATTCTATTCAATTCAATTCCAATACCAATTCAAATCAATTCAAATCAATTCAATTCAATTCAACTCAATCCAATTCAAATCAATTCAATTCAATTCAATTCAATTCAATTCCAATTCCAATTCCAATTCCAATTCCAATTCCAATTCCAATTCCAGTTCCAATTCCAATTCAATTCAAATCAATTCAATTCAATTCAATTCAATTCAATTCAGTTCAATTCAATTCAATTCAATTCAATTCAATACAATTCAATTCAATTCAATTCCAATTCAATTCAATTCCAATTCCAATTCTAATTCCAATTACAATTACAATTCCAATTACAATTACAATTAAAATTCCAATTCCAATTCCAATTCCAATTCAATTCAATTCAAATCAATTCAATTCAAATCAATTCAATTCAATTCAATCCAATTCAATTCAATTCAATTCAATTGAATACAATTCAATTCAATTCCAATTCAATTCAATTCAGTTCAATTCCAATTCCAATTCCAATTCAATTCAATTCCAATTCTATTCAATTCAATTCCAATTCCAATACCAATTCAAATCAATTCAAATCAATTCAATTCAATTCAACTCAATCCAATTCAAATCAATTCAATTCAATTCGATTCCAATTCCAATTCCAGTTCCAGTTCCAATTCCAATTCCAATTCAATTCAAATCAATTCAATTCAAATCAATTCAAATCAATTCAATTCAAATCAATTCAATTCAATTCAAATCAATTCAATCCAATTCAAATCAATTCAAATCAATTCAATTCAATTCAATTCCAATTCTAGTTCCAATTCTAATTCTAATTCCAATTCCAATTAAAATTCCAATTCCAATTCCAATTAAAATTCCAATTCCAATTGCAATTCCATTTCCAATTCCAATTCCAATTCCAATTAAAATTCCAATTCCAATTGCAATTCCATTTCCAATTCCAATTCCAATTCCAATTCAATTTAATTCAATTCAATTCAATTCAATTCAATTCAATTCCAATTCCAATTCAATTCAATTCAATTCAATTCAATACAATTCAATTCAATTCAATTCAATTCAATTCAATTCCAATTCAATTCAGTTCAATTCAATTCAATTCCAATTCCAATTCCAATTCCAATTACAATTACAATTCCAATTCCAATTACAATTACAATTAAAATTCCAATTCCAATTCCAATTCCAATTCAATTCAAATCAAATCAAATCAATTCAATTCAATTCAATTCAATTCAATTCCAATTCTATTCAATTCAATTCAATTCCAATTCCAATTCTAATTCCAATTCCAATTCCAATTCCAATTCAATTCAATTCAATTCCAATTCAATTCAATTCAAATTCAATTCAATTCAATTCCAATTCAATTCATTCAATTCAATTCAATTCATTTCAATTCAATTCAATTCAATTCAATTCAATTCAATTCAATACAATTCAATTCAATTCAATTCAATTCAATTCAATTCCAATTCCAATTAAAATTAAAATTCCAATTCCAATTCCAATTCCAATTCAATTCAATTCCAATTCAAATCAATTCAATTCAATTCAACTTAATCCAATTCAAATCAATTCAATTCAATTCAATTCCAATTCCAATTCCAATTCCAGTTCCAATTCCAATTCCAATTCAATTCAATTCAAATCAATTCAATTCAATTCAATTCAATTCAAATCAATTCAAATCAATTCAATTCAAATCAATTCAAATCAATTCAATTCAATTCAATTCAATTCAAATCAATTCAATCCAATTCAAATCAATTCAAATCAATTCAATTCAATTCAATTCCAATTTCAATTCTAGTTCCAATTCCAATTCTAATTCCAATTCCAATTAAAATTCCAATTCCAATTAAAATTCCAATTCCAATTGCAATTCCATTTCCAATTCCAATTCCAATTCAATTCAATTCAAATCAATTCAATTCAATTCAATTCAATTCAATTCAATTCAATTCAAATCAATTCAATTCAATTCAATTCAATTCAAATCAAATCAATTCAATTCAATTCTGTTCAATTCAATTCAATTCAATTCAATTCAATACTATTCAATTCAATTCAATTCAATTCCAATTCCAATTCCAATTCTAATTCCAATTACAATTACAATTACAATTACAATTAAAATTCCAATTCCAATTCCAATTCAATACAATTCAATTCAATTCCAATTCAATTCAATTCAGTTCAATTCCAATTCCAATTCCAATTCCAATTCAATTCAATTCCAATTCTATTCTATTCAATTCAATTCCAATACCAATTCAAATCAATTCAAATCAATTCAATTCAATTCAATTCAACTCAATCCAATTCAAATCAATACAATTCAATTCCAATTCCAATTCCAATTCCAGTTCCAATTCCAATTCCAATTCAATTCAAATCAATTCAATTCAATTCAATTCAATTCAATTCAATTCAATTCAGTTCAATTCAATTCAATTCAATTCAATTCAATTCAATTCAATTCAATTCAATACAATTCAATTCAATTCAATTCAATTCCAATTCAATTCAATTCCAATTCCAATTCTAATTCCAATTACAATTACAATTCCAATTACAATTACAATTAAAATTCCAATTCCAATTCCAATTCCAATTCAATTCAATTCAATTCAAATCAATTCAATTCAATTCAAATCAATTCAATTCAATTCAATTCAATTCAATTCAATTCAATCCAATTCAATTCAATTCAATTCAATTGAATACAATTCAATTCAATTCCAATTCAATTCAATTCAGTTCAATTCCAATTCCAATTCCAATTCCAATTCAATTCAATTCCAATTCTATTCTATTCAATTCAATTCCAATTCCAATACCAATTCAAATCAATTCAAATCAATTCAATTCAATTCAACTCAATCCAATTCAAATCAATTCAATTCAATTCAATTCCAATTCCAATTCCAGTTCCAATTCCAATTCCAATTCAATTCAATTCAAATCAATTCAATTCAAATCAATTCAAATCAAATCAATTCAAATCAATTCAATTCAATTCAAATCAATTCAATTCAATTCAAATCAATTCAATCCAATTCAAATCAATTCAAATCAATTCCAATTCCAATTCTAGTTCCAATTCTAATTCTAATTCCAATTCCAATTAAAATTCCAATTCCAATTCCAATTCCAATTAAAATTCCAATTCCAATTGCAATTCCATTTCCAATTCCAATTCCAATTTAATTCAATTCAATTCAATTCCAATTCCAATTCCAATTCAATTCAATTCAATTCAATTCAATTCAATTCAATTCTATTCAATTCAATTCCAATTCCAATTCCAATTCTAATTCTAATTCCAATTCCAATTCCAATTCCAATTACAATTACAATTCCAATTCAATTCCAATTCCAATTCCAATTCCAATTAAAATTAAAATTAAAATTAAAATTCAAATTCAAATTCCAATTCCAATTCCAATTCAATTCAATTCAATTCCAATTCAATTCAATTCAAATTCAATTCCAATTCAATTCAATTCAAATTCAATTCAATTCCAATTCAATTCAATTCAATTCAATTCATTCAATTCAATTCAATTCAATTCAGTTCAATTCAATTCAATTCAATTCAATACAATTCAATTCAATTCAATTCCAATTCAATTCAGTTCAATTCAATTCAATTCAATTCCAATTCAATTCTATTCAATTCAATTCCAATTCCAATTCCAATTCCAATTACAATTACAATTCCAATTCCAATTACAATTACAATTAAAATTCCAATTCCAATTCCAATTCCAATTCCAATTCAATTCAAATCAATTCAATTCAATTCAATTCCATTCAATTCAATTCAATTCAATTCAATTCAATTCAATTCAATTCAATTCCAATTCCAATTCAATTCAATTCAATTCCAATTCCAATTCCAATTCAATTCAATTCAAATTCAATTCAATTCAATTCCAATTCAATTCAATTCAATTCAATTCATTTCAATTCAATTCAATTCAATTCAATTCAATTCAATACAATTCAATTCAATTCAATTCAATTCCAATTCAATTCAGTTCAGTTCAATTCAATTCAATTCAATTCCAATTACAATTACAATTCCAATTCCAATTACAATTACAATTAAAATTCCAATTCCAATTCCAATTCAATTCAAATAAAATCAATTCAATTCAATTCAATTCCATTCAATTCAATTCAATTCAATTCAATTCTATTCAATTCAATTCAATTCCAATTCCAATTCTAATTCCAATTCCAATTCCAATTCCAATTCCAATTCAATTCAATTCCAATTCAATTCAATTCAAATTCAATTCAATTCAATTCCAATTCAATTCAATTCAATTCATTCAATTCAATTCATTTCAATTCAATTCAATTCAATACAATTCAATTCAATTCAATTCAATTCAATTCCAATTCAATTCAGTTCAATTCAATTCAATTCCAATTCAATTCTATTCAATTCAATTCCAATTCCAATTCCAATTCCAATTACAATTACAATTCCAATTCCAATTACAATTACAATTAAAATTCCAATTCCAATTCCAATTCCAATTCAATTCAAATCAATTCAATTCAATTCAATTCCAATTCCAATTCTAATTCCAATTCCAATTCCAATTCCAATTCCAATTAAAATTCCAATTCCAATTGCAATTCCATTTCCAATTCCAATTCCAATTCAATTAATTCAATTCAATTCAATTCAATTCCAATTCAATCAATTCAATTCAATTCAATTCAATTCAATTCAATTCAATTCAATTCAATTCAATTCCAATTCAATTCAGTTCAATTCAATTCAATTCCAATTCCAATTACAATTACAATTCCAATTCCAATTACAATTACAATTAAATTCCAATTCCAATTCCAATTCAAATCAAATCAAATCAAATCAATTCAATTCAATTCAATTCAATTCAATTCAATTCAATTCAATTCCAATTCAATTCAATTCAATTCCAATTCCAATTCCAATTCCAATTCCAATTCCAATTCCAATTCCAATTCCAATTCCAATTCAATTCAATTCAATTCAATTCAATTCAATTCAATTCAATTCAATTCAAATTCAATTCAATTCCAATTCAATTCATTCAATTCAATTCAATTCAATTCAATTCAATTCAATTCAATTCAATTCAATACAATTCAATTCAATTCAATTCAATTCAATTCAATTCCAATTCAATTCAGTTCAGTTCAGTTCAATTCAATTCAATTCCAATTCAATTCTATTCAATTCAATTCCAATTCCAATTCCAATTACAATTACAATTCCAATTACAATTACAATTAAAATTCCAATTCCAATTCCAATTCCAATTCCAATTCCAATTCAATTCAATTCAAATCAATTCAATTCAATTCAATTCAATTCAATTCCAATTCCAATTCTAATTCCAATTCCAATTCCAATTCCAATTCCAATTCCAATTCCAATTCCAATTCCAATTCCAATTACAATTACAATTACAATTACAATTACAATTCCAATTCAATTCAATTCCAATTCCAATTAAAATTAAAATTAAAATTCCAATTCCAATTCAATTCCAATCCAATTCAATTCAATTCCAATTCAATTCAATTCAATTCCAATTCAATTCTATTCAATTCAATTCCAATTCCAATTCAATTCAAATCAATTCAATTCAAATCAATTCAATTCAATTCAACTCAATCCAATTCAAATCAATTCAATTCAATTCAATTTAATTCCAATTAAAATTCCAATTCCAGTTCCAATTCAATTCAAATCAATTCAATTCAATTCAAATCAATTCAAATCAATTCAAATCAATTCAAATCAATTCAATTCAATTCAAATCAATTCAATCCAATTCAAATCAATTCAAATCAATTGAATTCAATTCAATTCAATTCCAATTTCAATTCTAGTTCCAATTCCAATTCTAATTCTAATTCCAATTCCAATTAAAATTCCAATTCCAATTCCAATTAAAATTCCAATTCCAATTACAATTACAATTAAAATTCCAATTCCAATTCAATTCAAATAAAATCAATTCAATTCAATTCCATTCAATTCAATTCAATTCCAATTCTATTCAATTCAATTCAATTCCAATTCCAATTCTAATTCCAATTCCAATTCCAATTCCAATTCCAATTCAATTCAATTCAATTCCAATTCAATTCAATTCAAATTCAATTCAATTCAATTCCAATTCAATTCAATTCAATTCAATTCAATTCAATACAATTCAATACAATTCAATTCAATTCAATTCAATTCCAATTCAATTCAGTTCAGTTCAATTCAATTCAATTCCAATTCCAATTCCAATTACAATTACAATTCCAATTCCAATTACAATTACAATTAAAATTCCAATTCCAATTCCAATTCAATTCAAATAAAATCAATTCAATTCAATTCAATTCCATTCAATTCAATTCAATTCAATTCAATTCAATTCCAATTCTATTCAATTCAATTCAATTCAATTCCAATTCCAATTCTAATTCCAATTCCAATTCCAATTCCAATTCCAATTCCAATTCAATTCAATTCCAATTCAATTCAATTCAATTCAATTCAAATTCAATTCAATTCAATTCAATTCCAATTCAATTCAATTCAATTCATTCAATTCAATTCATTTCAATTCAATTCAATTCAATTCAATTCAATTCAATACAATTCAATTCAATTCAATTCAATTCCAATTCAATTCAGTTCAGTTCAATTCAATTCAATTCCAATTCAATTCTATTCAATTCAATTCCAATTCCAATTCCAATTACAATTACAATTCCAATTCCAATTACAATTACAATTAAAATTCCAATTCCAATTCCAATTCCAATTCAATTCAAATCAATTCAATTCAATTCAATTCAATTCAATTCCAATTCCAATTCTAATTCCAATTCCAATTCCAATTGCAATTCCAATTCCAATTCCAATTCCAATTCCAATTCCAATTACAATTACAATTACAATTCCAATTCAATTCAATTCCAATTCCAATTAAAATTAAAATTAAAATTCCAATTCCAATTCAATTCCAATTCAATTCAATTCAATTCCAATTCAATTCAATTCAATTCAATTCCAATTCCAATTCAATTCTATTCTATTCTATTCAATTCAATTCCAATTCCAATTCAATTCAATTCAAATCAATTCAAATCAATTCAATTCAATTCAATTCAACTCAATCCAATTCAAATCAATTCAATTCAATTCAATTCATTCAATTCAATTCAATTCAATTCATTTCAATTCAATTCAATTCAATTCAATACAATTCAATTCAATTCAATTCAATTCAATTCCAATTCAATTCAGTTCAATTCAATTCAATTCAATTCAATTCAATTCCAATTCCAATTCCAATTACAATTACAATTCCAATTCCAATTCCAATTCCAATTACAATTCCAATTCAATTCAATTCAAATCAATTCAATTCAAATCAATTCAATTCAATTCAATTCAATTCAAATCAATTCAAATCAATTCAATTCTGTTCAATTCAATTCAATTCAATTCAATTCAATTCAATACAATTCAATTCAATTCCAATTCAATTCAATTCCAATTCCAATTCTAATTCCAATTACAATTACAATTACAATTACAATTAAAATTCCAATTCCAATTCCAATTCAATACAATTCAATTCAATTCCAATTCAATTCAATTCAGTTCAATTCCAATTCCAATTCCAATTCAATTCAATTCAATTCCAATTCTATTCTATTCAATTCAATTCCAATACCAATTCAAATCAATTCAAATCAATTCAATTCAATTCAATTCAATTCAATTCAACTCAATCCAATTCAAATCAATTCAATTCAATTCAATTCAATTCAATTCCAATTCCAATTCCAATTCCAATTCCAGTTCCAGTTCCAATTCCAATTCCAATTCAATTCAAATCAATTCAATTCAATTCAATTCAGTTCAATTCAATTCAATTCAATTCAATTCAATTCAATTCAATACAATTCAATTCAATTCAATTCCAATTCAATTCAATTCCAATTCCAATTCTAATTCCAATTACAATTACAATTCCAATTACAATTACAATTAAAATTCCAATTCCAATTCCAATTCAATTCAATTCAAATCAATTCAATTCAAATCAATTCAATTCAATTCAATTCAATTCAATCCAATTCAATTCAATTCAATTGAATACAATTCAATTCAATTCCAATTCAATTCAATTCAGTTCAATTCCAATTCCAATTCCAATTCAATTCAATTCCTATTCTATTCAATTCAATTCCAATTCCAATACCACTTCAAATCAATTCAAATCAATTCAATTCAATTCAACTCAATCCAATTCAAATCAATTCAATTCAATTCGATTCCAATTCCAATTCCAGTTCCAATTCCAATTCCAATTCAATTCAAATCAATTCAATTCAAATCAATTCAAATCAATTCAAATCAATTCAATTCAATTCAATTCAAATCAATTCAATCCAATTCAAATCAATTCAAATCAATTCAATTCAATTCAATTCAATTCAATTCAATTCCAATTCCAATTCTAGTTCCAATTCTAATTCTAATTCCAATTCCAATTAAAATTCCAATTCCAATTCCAATTAAAATTCCAATTCCAATTGCAATTCCATTTCCAATTCCAATTCCAATTAAAATTCCAATTCCAATTGCAATTCCATTTCCAATTCCAATTCCAATTCCAATTCAATTTAATTCAATTCAATTCAATTCCAATTCCAATTCAATTCAATTCAATTCAATTCAATACAATTCAATTCAATTCAATTCCAATTCAATTCAGTTCAATTCAATTCAATTCCAATTCCAATTCCAATTCCAATTACAATTCCAATTACAATTACAATTAAAATTCCAATTCCAATTCCAATTCCAATTCCAATTCCAATTCCAATTCAAATCAAATCAAATCAAATCAAATCAAATCAAATCAATTCAATTCAATTCCATTCCATTCAATTCAATTCAATTCAATTCAATTAATTCAATTCCAATTCTATTCAATTCAATTCCAATTCCAATTCTAATTCCAATTCCAATTCCAATTCAATTCAATTCAATTCAATTCCAATTCAATTCAATTCAATTCAAATTCAAATTCAATTCAATTCAATTCCAATTCAATTCAATTCAATTCAATTCATTCAATTCAATTCATTTCAATTCAATTCAATTCAATTCAATTCAATACAATTCAATTCAATTCAATTCCAATTCAATTCAGTTCAGTTCAGTTCAATTCAATTCCAATTCAATTCTATTCAATTCAATTCCAATTCCAATTACAATTACAATTCCAATTACAATTACAATTAAAATTCCAATTCCAATTCCAATTCAATTCAATTCAAATCAATTCAATTCAATTCAATTCAATTCAATTCAATTCCAATTCCAATTCCAATTCCAATTCTAATTCTAATTCCAATTCCAATTCCAATTCCAATTCCAATTACAATTACAATTACAATTACAATTACAATTACAATTCCAATTCAATTCAATAACAATTCCAATTAAAATTAAAATTCCAATTCCAATTCAATTCCAATTCAATTCAATTCAATTCAATTCAATTCCAATTCAATTCAATTCAATTCCGATTCAATTCTATTCAATTCAATTCCAATTCCAATTCAATTCAAATCAATTCAATTCAAATCAATTCAATTCAATTCAACTCAATCCAATTCAAATCAATTCAATTCAATTTAATTCCAATTCCAATTCCAATTCCAGTTCCAATTCAATTCAAATCAATTCAATTCAAATCAATTCAAATCAATTCAAATCAATTCAAATCAATTCAATTCAAATCAATTCAATCCAATTCAAATCAATTCAAATCAATTGAATTCAATTCAATTCAATTCCAATTTCAATTCTAGTTCCAATTCCAATTCTAATTCCAATTCCAATTAAAATTCCAATTCCAATTCCAATTAAAATTCCAATTCCAATTCCAATTCCAATTAAAATTCCAATTCCAATTACAATTACAATTAAAATTCCAATTCCAATTCCAATTCAATTCAAATAAAATCAATTCAATTCAATTCAATTCCATTCAATTCAATTCAATTCCAATTCAATTCTATTCAATTCAATTCCAATTCCAATTCAATTCAAATCAATTCAATTCAAATCAATTCAATTCAATTCAACTCAATCCAATTCAAATCAATTCAATTCAATTTAATTCCAATTCCAATTCCAATTCCAGTTCCAATTCAATTCAAATCAATTCAATTCAAATCAATTCAAATCAATTCAAATCAATTCAAATCAATTC